>OY729166.1:14708502-14809767 GCA_958299025.2 Drosophila histrio | reverse complement strand
GTCGCTCAATTTGTTTCCATTTGATTTCCATTTGATTTGACAATTTCATTTAATATTCAATAACATTTATTGAACTATAACTACAAATTATTAAATTAAAATCAATAGAGAATTGTAATTGAAATCAGTATCTAACTCTGCCGCTTTTATAATCCTTCCAACACTTGGTCCAATGTGGACAATTGGGGCGCCACAAAACCTATAGAATTTACATCAATATTTTCATTTTTCCGCTTATTATCACATTTCAACTCACCGGTTACCAAGGCAATAGAAGCGTATGCCAATAGAAGTGCTAGTTTAATTTTCATTGCGAATATGTTTTCTTTAGTCCTGCGGCTGCTTGATTTCAACTGTTGCTCGGGGTTTTAACAATTACTAGATTAAATAAATGCTAAAGCTTAGAGCGCATTTTCTGTTATCGCAATAATATGCAATGTTTATTTATATATATAGTATTTTATATTTATTTGTCTATACTTATATATTATTTTATGTGTAGGTGCGATCAGTATTTTAGATTGTTCTCAATGCATTTTCTTATCATTATTTCAGCTAGAATCAACGCAGCTAGAATCAACGATTGTTGTCTGGGGACAATAAGTAGTCAGATTGTCTACGATAATTGAACTTGTTTTCAAATCAAATATAAATATTTTATATATATGACTGAGACTTTTAGTGCTGCATGAAAACTAAGATAATCGCTAGTTGGTTAAGAAAAAGGTTCAATATTTTGTTATTACTATATAGTTATCGAGTACAAATGTTGAAACTACAGAAATCTAGAGATATTTCTTCAAGAATACTCAATTTCTTTTGATAATTAATCATTAATAGTTTCCTATTTAGACTTTACAGTTGTATTATGAATTGTTTTCGTAATCTATACCATATTTATATTAGAAGTACCTACTTCTGCTTGTTTAATACTGAAATGCCATTATACCCAAACTGAAAAGTATCTCATAATTGCATCTTGGAGTTATTAGTTCCTTTATCTGCTCTGCATCCCCTTTTCATATTTATAGAGTTACTTTAAATACACTTTGCACCACAACACAATTGCCCACCTTGTCCCTGTTCTCATTCACCATACGCTCTGTCTGTTTGTGTGTTGCAACCAATTAATTTATGACCTGGGCCGGCTGAAATGCGGCTCACATCAAGTGCGGCTCATTATGGACAAGAGAGAGTCGGTTGAACCGGTGCAATCTAACCTACATTTGGCTTACGTTGTCCTCGTTGTTGTACTCGTTGTTGCATGCATGCAGCGTTGCCAAGTTGCAGCTGCCGCTAACTACATAACGCGCATACGCCCCATGCAACGTGCAATGTACAACCTGCGACGTGCTGAGCTTCATTTGAGGCCAAATGGCCGTTCAACATTCTCTTCGCTTCTCTGTTTGTTTATTTTTGTATACACAATGCCAGAACAACAGCAAGGGGCAAGGTAGGGGGAAGCCCCCCTTCTGGTGGGTGGACGTCCTTTTGCGGTACTGGCATAGGCGTTGGTAGGCGTGCCGCTCTGTTGCCTGCCTCGGTCGCTTTTGCTTTTGCCTTTGTTTTCGGATTTGTGACATGCAAAATATATGCAGAAAACGCTTTGTGCAACATGAATTTATAACACGGCTAAGAAAATTTATCATGCTGGTCTGGCAACCAGGCTTACGGGTTTACACGGGCTGTACTACACGGACATGAAAGGACCTGCATTTAAGCGCATTTTATATTATTATTATATCATAATATAAAGTGCATTATTATGCGTTATACTACGGTTACGTGTTGCCGTTAATGAAGATTAAACGAGGAACGAGAGGAAACGCTGCACAAGGAAATCTGAAAATTTCACACGTTCTTCATGTTCGTTTACAATATCATTTGCATAGCGCGAAACTGAAGGAAAATGCAGAAATTCTACCCTAATGTAGTTAAAAACGTTACCAGGTTAATATCATATTAAACATAATTGTATTTTGAATGAACTTTAAGTTGTCTACCTTTGATTTAGACTTCAGCTGGGTTTTTCAATCAATGTTAAGTTACTTTATGATTGAACACATTAAACACATTGTAAAAGTTCCTTTAACTATAAATATTATTCACAAAGTTGTTATTGTGTATGTTTCTCCAATTATATTAAAGTTTCTTCATTATGAATTTGTTCAATTATTGCCTGTAAAAGGGGAGAAAGATGTACTTCAAAATGAAATTCCTATGTATAGATAAGAAACTCTTAATATAATCAATAGTTATATAATTTTTCTCTCTTCCAAATACAATTTCATCAATTGTTTCATAAGTAATAACTTTTTAAATAAATTTCGATAATTCTTTTGCTGCATTTTCTATGGTTATCGTTATCGTTTGGCTTTTTTCCTGCTCGAATCGATCAGTTTAACTTTTACACGTCAACTTTTTCCCCGCTTTTGAAAGCCATAAAAGTTCTACTAGATATTTATTTATTGCTTTTTATTTGTATTTAACTTTTACAAATATAATTTGCACTTTTAATTGGCCGTAAAAAAATGCGAGAGAAGCGAAAACCCGCGACAGTTGGCCAAACTGTTAACCGGTACGAGAAACTCGCATCCTGCAGGCGTTGAGTAAAAGTTTGTTTCACAACTTCATGTACTCTGTAGTTTTCCGTATCTATCCGTTTGCAACTCGTGCCGCAGCGCGTGTGTTGCAATTGTTGTCGCAAAATTTGGCGTTAAAATTTGCATTTTATTCACGGCTTATTATAATGCTGCCTTTTGCTTTTGCTTCACACAAACGGACTCCCCATAAGGATATAAATCCTTCTGTGCTGGCAAATCCTGCATGAGCCCGAACAATCAGAAAGCTTTCCGGCGCTTTTCACTTTGTTTTTGATTCGTTTTACAAATTTTCTGCGCATCTATTTTGATTTACACTTCTGTCAGAACTATTTATCAGCTTTTTATTTGTTATACTACTTGCTATATTTATTAGGTTTACTTTTATTTAATTTAAAAATACCCTGGCTTTTGTCAACTACTATTTGCCAACTATGTTAAGTACCTGTTGTTAACTTTTAATAACATTTTTAGTTCAACCAAAAATGCCGCAAATTTTTGTGCAGTCCCCAAAAAGTTTTTGGGCACAAAATTTAACAAATTGAATTAATTGCGTGCAAAATTCCAAACGTAAAGAGCACAAAAGCCACTAAATGTCGGTTACAACAACAACAACAACAAGAGTAAAAGAACCCCAACTCCAAACAATTCAACCCCCAAACCAAAACCCCAAAAAGTTGTCTTAAAACTGTGTACAAAGCCAAACCAAATAAAAAGCCAAAATGCATCAAGTTGAGAGTTGATTGACAGGTAGATATCCTAGATCTCCTATTGACAGCTCTAACAGAAGTCTAATTCTATGATAAATTGTGTATAGTCTTCCAAAAAACCATAGATAATACTACAGAAAATACAAAAAGAAATGCGACAGTTAAAAATGATTGGCAGGTAAATAATCTTTAGACTGGATAAATAATTTAAAACGCAAAAAAACAATCGATATTGTTATCAAAATTCACAGGAGAGAACTGGATATGTATATGTTTTGTACATAGATCTAAACTAAACTAAAATCTAAATAAAATAGATATGCAATGAAATAATTGTTGTCAATGGATAAAACTTGATTATTCTGTGATTTTTCTATCTTTATAGATTAATTTGTATACAGTTTATCTGATTTATTGGAATAGTTTTATTCAAATTCTTCTTAGTAGTAAAACTATATATAATATATAATAGTAAAACTATCAAAAATATATCTGTAACTGAATTATGCATCTATATTTTCTTTCTGCTTTTCGTATTACTATGAAATACCCTATGTGGCTTGGCTATTTGATGTAAGCAGGGTATAGTGAGTGAATGGAAAGGGGGAAAACGCAAGCAAACAATTTTCAGAAAATGTTCTATTAAATCAAAGTTCAAAGCAACGGCATGAGGGTAAACTCTTCACCCATGGGGGGAAATGGAGCGTAGTCATGGAATGTACAGTTTGTACTAGAAGTTGGCGCTGAAAAGTATGCTATAAATGCTGCTCTGACTGCAACATGCCGTATGCGTAATGCCCACTTAATTACCATAACAATTATCATAATATGAGAAGCAAACAAATAAATGAAAAGAAATAAACTGCGTTTGATTTTAAATGAGGAGAGAGAGACAGAGTCAACAACAGCTGCCATTTGCCAAATGGAAGTTATGACAACGATGTGGTGGTACAGTAAGTGGATTGGGTTGTGACTCACATGAAGTTGCTTTGGCTCGATAGTTTTTGGAGTGCATGAGTGTAAACTGCTCTATGAGCCATCATAAACAATACAATCAACAGGAAGTGAGCACAACGAGCTGACAACATCGCACAGAAGTCGAAGCTGAAACAGGAGAAGGATGAAGAGCAGCCGAAAATGCAAAAACTTCCGTTCGTGCTGTGATGATAAAGGAAGCCCCAGAAATGAGACTAAGCCAATGGTGGCCTGGCGTTGTGGCTGTGCCAGTGACTTTGCTCCTGCCATAGCTGCTGTTTTCGCTGCTGCCTTTTGCCGTTGGCTTGTAAACATGCAAAAATTGTCAATTCAAATGTAACAGCAGCAGCAGCGGCAAGGGCAACAAAAGGAACATTGAAGAAGGAGTGGATGAAACTCATATAACGATGTGCCAAAGAGCAGGCAACCATACAACAAACAAAACAGAAGCAACAACAACAGTAACAAGAACATACGTACAACAATAGTGGCAAATCTGTGCTGAAAGAACCCGCGGGACACGACGGTTATGAGCTTAACTCTAGGCAGTACTTTCTTTTTTTTCCACCCCTTACTTCATATCGCTTTGTTGCGCCTTTCTCTACTTGTTGTATACCACGTAAGTCTTTTCTAAAAAAAGTATAAGCTTTTTAATGAATTGTTAAGATTAATATGTGTGATAATTAAATGTATTCAATGAAATTCAGTATAAAATGCTGAGCTGCTCAAAAAAGTATGCTATAGTTATTTGCTTAGAGATTATAAGGAACATACCTGTTTTTATTTAATACTTAGACTTCTCATATTAACTTATTTTATATTATTCAGTATAGATTAAATAAGTTTACAGAAGTTCCATTCTTTCTAGAATTCTATAGATACTTGTCTGATTTTATTCTGTATTTTTTTGATGTCTTTAATAAAATAATAAAATTGATTTGTATTTTTTTCCATTTTTTTAAACTGATACAATTTACATTTCTCTTTCTATTTTACAAAACAAATAGTGGATTTATTCTACATTCAATTGTTAGTTCAACAGTTGAGATTTTAAAGCTGTGCCAGAAATATGCTAGGGAAATTTATATAAAATTGTTTCTAAAGCTGTGTATAAATTTTATTAAATTAATTTGAATTTATTTTATAAAGTGGTACAAAGTTAGTTTAATATTGTTCAAATAATTTGATTATTTAAATAAACACAGAATATTTCGCAGTCGAGTTGTTCCCAACTCGACATTTTTTATTTGTCACCTTTCGCATTTTGTGGCATATTTTTTGTGTTGCTGAGAGAAACCGAACACATGCCATGTTGTTTCTTTTCATTCTTTTTTTATTTGGCAGCTCAAACAAATTTTATTTTGGCCATTTTTTCCCCTGCGTATTGACAATTGTAAGGAAGTTGGCGCAAAAAATGTGTTGAATGCTTAAAAGTGTGCGAGTAAATAAAAAAATGAATAATACGTTGTTAGTTATAGTGAAAACCGTTGGAATTATTTAGCAGTAAAAAATATAGCAAATAAATTTCACCTATTAAATATACAAAGGCTAATGGAAAACTTTTTTACGTTGCACATTGTGATTTACATAAGAACAGGGATTTATTGTTGCGAGCATGTGAAAGCGTTGAAAATATATAAGGAATTGAATTTGCGATGAATAATGAACATTGAGATTGTTATAAACAATAGAGAGGATTTAAAGCGAAGAAAAATAATATGAAATGCTGACATAATGATGATTAAAGACATAAGTTTCCATTGAAAACTATTGAAGGACATTTGCAGTTGAGCAGAAAAGTGCTCGACTTGTGAGACGTTGAGGAAACAGCTGCAAGTGTCACTTGGATATTTTTCAGTTTTTCCTTACTTTGACAGTTTTAATGACAAGTCTGGGAGGGAGGGAAACTGTTGAAAAGCGAACATTGGTCGTCCGGCTGGCCGAGACAGGAAGACAGGAGGAGGAAAATGGGCGGAAAATAATACATTTTGCACATGGCAAAGCAATTTTCATACATTTATGCAGGCGGAGTCAACACTTGGATGGGATGTGGCATCCACATTGTTATGACAAGCTGAAAATATATTTTTGATTGACATTTTGTTAGATGCCCAAGCTGACAGGCCAAGTTAATGGAATATTAATAGTTGCTAAGTAAAATTGAAGTTAAATTTCTACCAAGAAAAGCGACACGAATGCATTTCCTGTAGGTAGGTGGTGATAAATGAAGCTGAAGCTGAAGCTCTTGTCCTTGTCCAAAGGACCTGAAGTGTCTGTTCTGTTGCCTTTGTTTGTTGCTGCCACGCTAAGCGGATTATGCACTTTAAATTAGATGCCAGCAGCCATCTTCTGAATGCTTCTGGACTCCTTTTGCTACTTAGAAGCGTTCAACAAGCGACAATCAACTTCGTCTCGGCAAATCCTGCAAAATGACGCGTTAAAGCTTATAAAACATGGCCAACGAATTTAAATGCCCCCAATGCAATGGCAACAGGCTTTCGTATTCCATGGATACCCAAACACAAAAAAATGTGTACAGCAAAGAAAGAAAAACGAATTGCGAACATTTATCACAGCTGCTTAAAGTCTCCGGCTAAAAATAAAAGAACACAACTATTATTTAAATTTAAACCGAAACAGATTCACAGATTGGTTGAGCACACACACACAAAGTGGGTCAGTGAGTTCGCCGGTGGGAAAAGGATTCAACGAATGGTGTAGTAAGGAATTGCATGCTAAATTTGTCAAGCTATTAAATTTGACTATAAAGAGTTGCCTCTTATAGCTGTTGACAAATGGGTTTGCTTTGCCTATCTATATATATATAGTATATACTATAAAAGAAGAGAACATACTTTATGGCGAAAGTTTTGGCTTTTGTTTTAAGCGTGATAAAGCATTTTAGTATTCAGCAGGCATCTCTTATATATGAGGTACTAAAAATTGTGGAGTTTATCTGCTTTAAAAATGTAGTTTTTAATTTGAATGTGGATTTATTATCAAGATTATGATTATGCTTATATTCAATCAATTTATATATTTGAAATGGTCTGGAAAATAGGCAAAATGTTATAAGCACTTGTTAATGAAATAAGAAATAGATTAAATAAGAATAGGAACAGTAGATACGAAATGTCTTTAATTAGACAGTAGTTAACATATACAAGTAAACGATTTTAAAAATAGAGTTTAATAAACTTTATAATAATTGAAATATATATTTTACTAAATTTTTCTTAACATAATAATTTCGAAATTATGTAAAGTAAAGTTTGCGGAAGATGATAGCATTGTTAGATAGATTTTTCGTAAATAATTGTTATTAATAAAATCCACCAACTTTTTCTACTATTCTACAATTTCTCTACTATGCTTTTAGATCTATCCAAATATCAAGTATACGTATTTAATCGCGTGTCACATCAAGTTTTCCAATTGTCAAATATTGCGCCACGTGCAGGTTATTGAAAGTGTCACAGGATATTTCAGGCTTTCAGCAACTATAGAAGCGATATATTCACACACACACATGTGTGTTTCTAAGTGCGTGGAATTGAAAAGAAGCGAAGTGAAATGACAGCTGTCATTTGAGCTGACATTTCATATTATCAAAGTGAGAACGAATTGACGTACGAAGTACATAGAAATGTACGAGGCGGGAATTCATAAACAAATGGACATCTGAACAGTTGGGCAATTGAACATCTGAACAGTTAACAGCTGTGGCCAGCAAAACTTGCCTGTCATTGTTTGTTGTTTGTCATACGGGGCGTATACTTAACTTATACTTGGCATTGACATTGTATTAACTCTATAAATAATTGACATTTGCTGCCACACGCCAAAACACTTTTCAATAGTTACCACTGCTGGCCACATAACCCCTCCCATTTCCCCAATTGACCATTAAACTCACCCTTCGCTAGCTACCGTTAAGCTGACACTTTATTGCAACATACTTATTTACTCGGCCGCAAATGATGGCCATAATTTGGCTTTTTTACGCTCTTTAAACGCTCAAGTTAAGCACTTGGGCTGCCGAAATTTTTGTGGCCTTTAATGATCGGCCTCTAGTACCAATTAGCAATGGACACAAAAATGACGAAAAATCACTCAAAGCTGTGGGAGGAACAGTAAAATAAAGCTTATGCTAAGGTGTAACGATAAGTCTTAAGCTAGTGGAAGCGGAAGACAAGTTTCTTTATGCATACACACTCTTAAATATATATTATTTACTTAAGATATTGCAGGCAAAGTTCAACTTAATACTGCTAAGCTGGAAGCTATGAAACTGCTCAACAAACAGATTATGTCCAATGTCAAATCAAACAGCTTTTGTCCAATGACAAATCAAACAGCTTTTGTCATTTAGTTATTAATTTATTCAACGTCAACTAAAGTCAATAAATAAGTTAAATGAAGAATTTTAAATAAAATTAAAAAATAATATTTCAATATATTAGTTAATAGTAAAAATTAAAATGTGAAAGTAAAAAATGTATTAAGCATAATTAAAATAGTTTGTAAATGTTGTCTGCTATAGCAGTCTACATTTACTATAATTAGTGAAGTTTGCTTCTTAACTGACTCCAATTTTAGCTACTCAAACACTATTGTAATCTTGATATAACATTTTAATTAATTTAAACTATTAAGCATTCATCATATTAGATTGACAACGTTTAAGCAATGTTATTATTATTATTCTAGCAGTTGAAGGAATATTTTACCTGTTTATTCTTCAACAAATTATTAGATCAAAGAAGGTACTTGCAATTACTTAGGACTAAATAACATTTCTAATATATTTACAAACACTTTACAACCTAGTAACTAGATCACATTGCGAATTTTAATTGAAACTATCAAATAAGAGTTGTAGCATTTGTTGTTGTGACACTAATACGGGTAAACAAACGGCTGTAATTGCTTTTATCATGGCAAAGCGATTTGTTGGTACAAAATCGATTGCATTTGAATGTGATTGGTAAAATCTACGAATGGAGTACGTATAAATATTTCATTTAGGACTCCAAACACACTCTATCATAGTATTTGTTGTCAGTAATTGTTTCATCGACCCAGAGGGCCAACAGCAAGTTACAAATTGATGGAAGTCTATGCTCATAACTCAAACATTTTCCATCACACTATAAAGTTGTCAATAAAGTTGTGCCCTCGATGCCTGCATAACAAATACGCTTAAGTAAATAGTGATCAACTAACAAATACCCTCTCTTTGTTAATGAAACTCTTAGATTGGGTTTGATTGTCATGAAATGTTTAGAATATGTATTTAAATAAATAAGTAGCATAAATAATTTATCCAAAATATAAGTTTTAGCTATTCGATTTCTACAGTTTCCATTTAAATATATCCCTCTTACCTTATATTTTCAAGTGCAGGGTATTAAAGGCAAATACGACAACTAAATTTACAGCAAAATTGATTTCTATGATTTGTCAAGCGACGAGAGGAGATGATGGCAGAAAGTGTTGTCAAAGTTAGAAGTTGATTTTGCTAGTTTGCTGGCTGCTTGTTGATAGTTGATTGTTGATTGTGTTTGCTGTGCCGCATTGTTTGTTTGCAGTTTCAAACTATGACATAAATTAATTAAAAAATGTTCAGATCTCCTTGTGTCCCCCGTCCCCCACTCTAAATCCCATTCAATGTAAGCATTAAATGACGCACGCAGCACATTCAGAGTTGTCGACTCTTTTCAGTTCCCATTCATGGCACTCAACGAGTGCCCTTTTAACTCACTTCTTCACTCGACTTTATTCAATGTCGAGGCATCGCACATTTCATTTCATTTAATGACAAAAGACCCTCACACACACACACACACGCAGACACACTCATGGCACACCCATTCACAGTTATATTGTATTAATTGATTAAGGGACTTGTCGCGTAGTGGCATAACATTGTTATTGGGCGTCATATTCGTACGCATTGCTCATACGACCCGTTGTCGAGGGATTGCAAATATTTGTGTTGTTCATTTGTTGTCGACAACGTTGCAGTTGCTTTTCAATAATGCATTATGAAATTAATTTCATTGAAATTACACGCTCTGCTTAAATACGTGGTAAATCATGCATAAAAGTTGATCAAGCAAATGGCAAAAATTGTTGAATTATAGATTATTATCAATTCATTTTGTTCGTTGCTAACAAATCGCTTCAATTTCTTTGATTTATGGCATTATGCGGAATTCATTAACAATGGTTTATAAATGTGTTAAACATTAATGAAATTGGCAATTATATTTACATGCATATATTTGACAATGTTTAATTTAGTCATGGGAAATTGAGTTGGGAATGAAACAGAGAAACAGGTAAAAGACGAGAGTTAAACATGGAATGGTTGATAAGGAAATAATTGAGAATTAAACTGTGGAAAGAGAAGAATAAGAGAAATAGCTCAGAACGTGGAACGTTTGTAAGGAAATTCATGAAAGAATTTAAACGAAACGCATCAAAAATGTTAGAAGTCAAGCAAAAACGACAAAAAAAAACTCACCGAAAATACATAAATAAATAAACTGAAGAAAAACACCATTTTCAGAGATTAAAAGCGGTTGGAATGGTACAGAGGTCGGCAGGAATCTGACTTGGAAGAAAAGAACAATCAGAAAATTTACTTTTTGCTGCATTACCTTTAGTTGAAAACTTTTATTTTTATTGAAACCTGACTATGTAAGTGCGAGACTTGTTTTTTGTACTTTTCTACTTCGATTTCGCAAAGTGGCTTTGTTTTTTTGTAGTTTCTTTTATTACTTACCGCTTTCCGTGCAGTTTTTCAATTAAATTTTCATATTGCAGTCAACTGCAATGCCCGTCATAATACTATATCCCTTTTCTGTACCCAAGCATATTTCACATTTTTCGAGTAGAAGGCAACGTCGCAATCTCTTTTTGATATGTTGCACCCCAAAGAAATAAAATAAATATTTGCAATGTGTTGCGATGACGACGACGAGGACGAGCACAGGATGGGGATGATGAGAAGTAGAAGAAGGGCGGCAGGGAATGAAAATAACGTAAGGGGTAAAGAGGTAAGGGGGGAAGGGGTTAGGGTAAACCCTTATATAAATATTAAGCAAGCACATCCAACAGAAAATCCCATCAAAATATACACGTATATACAAAACGACATGTCAAACATAAAAGTCCAGGCGGCGCTTTTCAAAATGGGTTGCTGTTGACCTTAACAATGGCCTGGCAACCCTGGCAGCAGCTTCTACACGGATTAGCCTCAACTTACGAGCAATTTTTAGTGCCAGCAGGCGAAGAGTGGATTAAAAATCTACCCAGAGTTGTGAGTGAAGAGCCTACAGGCTGAATGAGCAGTGGTAACAATAATAGTGGTAACTGCAAGCATGCTGACAACCCTGGCAATCCTGTGGCATTCATTGTATGAGCATTTGCTGTGGGTGACATACATACATACATACACATAAAGCAAACATGCTGCACTTCCGTTGATAATTTTCTCGTGTGTCCTTATCACAGTTGCCTCACTAAACCGCACACACACGCTAGCGTATACTTATTGCAGACATTGTAAAGTCTCTGATTACCACAACATGTTCAATTACATATAATTTATCATTTTGATATTTTAACTAAGTAGTTGTCAATTTCATTATCAAATAAGTAGCAATTCTTTGCATCCAATTCTCAAATTGTTTTAACATATTTCACTCGATGTTGCCCCCGTTAAACCACAAACATATGTGTGTACACACTGTTCGAACTATCACCACAGGACATTTTCATGTGATAGAGCAGGTTGAGTGTATGGAAATGATAACAACAATGTGTGCTGTATGTAGTTGGGACCACAATGACAACTCGGGACAATGCAAAAAAAAATAGTGGCAGTTGGCAAATGTTTTTCAGAGGAAAAATGTTGTGAGACAGCATTCCGATTAGACCAGAGAAGGGGTTTAACGCCGTTGGCTAACGTTTGAAACTGCAAAACAATTAAAACGGAGCGATGGAGGAAGTGGAAGAGGGCAGGGAAGGGGGGGGGGGCAGCAACAGGCAGGCAGACGGACTACAGAAAATACGGTAGTCGTAGCATATGCAAAGGGGCAAAAATAACCCTCAGCACGAGCCAAAATCCAATTCAACTCAAACCCATGCCTGAAGTCACAGCAGTCCCTTTTGCAGCCCCTCCGCTACCCTCCCTCTCACCTTGCCTTATCTCCTCACTGTGTGCGCTGTTGATGTGTTGTGTTCTGTCTGGCAGGCAATGCTGCCATGTTAGCTATAAAATAGCTAAATGTGAGGACAAAAGATGGAAAATGTTAAGAAATCCAGATATTTTAAAATATAATATGACAACTTTTTTAGATTGCCAGTTTAGTTCAATATACTTAAATGAAATCAATATTTTCTATGTGAGCTATTCGAATATTTAAATGCTGGAAATATAGAGGAAATAATTTAATCATATTACAGATGCAGCAAAATTTTAGACGCATAACTTATGAATCTGCACAGTTGCTACTTTTTAGGTATTTAAGCTATTTTGTTTTGACTTTTTAGCCCTTAACAGTCTGACAACACTGCTGGCAAGTGCTTTGCTTATGTCAATATGAGAATGTGTGAATTGTCAGTGAGTGTGTGTCTTATCAGCAGCCGCCAAGCACACGTAAATTCCAGCGACTAACGAAATTTTATTGATGCGCAGCTTGACGAAAGATGACGGCAAATGTAAATGCAATGACAAAACGAGGTGTGTATGGGTGTAAGTGTGTATGGGTGTATGTGTGTGTGTGGGTGTGTGTTAGGGAAATTACTGAAATTGGCAAATGTTTGTGGTGAAATGCCTGTCACAAAGAATGCGGCGTATAGAAAGGAATGTCGTTCGTTAAAGATGTTAGACAAATTCACGCGACAATTTTGATGATTGACAATTTTGCAAATGGTTTGTATAATCAAAATATAAAGTTGGGGTTTCTTATTAATTTAAATTTAATTTGTATTTACGTATTTAAAATAATACTAAGCATGTAAATTAATACAACGATTGCAATTCTAAACATAATTTGAAGTGAACAAATATTAGTAATATTAAAATAAAAGAATTTAATGTGATTTTCTTAAACAATTTTCTAAAATGTGTATAACTTTGATGAATTAAATATGAAATTCATATATTTAAATTTAAATTAAAGTGATAAACCCTTTACTTATATACGTTGATTAGTTAAACTTTATTTTGATTGCTTTTTTTAGGCATTTCCAATGCTACTCACAACTCAACTCGTATTCATTGCAAACTCAACTGTGATTTTTGACTAGTTTTAAGCTACAAATAAACTTTTAAGCTGCCGCTGGGAAGCCAAAAATAAAAATGAAACCTGAAATACAATCATAAATATAATCAACTCTTCTCTTTTTGTTTGGTGGAAAAGTTTTCCAATTTAGATTTATAAAGCAAGCCAACGCAATTGAAGTGCAGCAAATAATAAAATACAGTTTTTAAAGGTCGGCAATAAAAAACTAAATACAGAAAAATACCAGAAAATGGCGAAAGTAAAGTAAATATACTTGACCCCAGATCTAAACAAACTGGTTTATGTGGCAACCACAATTTTCAAGCAATTGTGATGCATATACGTATATATACACAGGAAATTGTTAATGCCGACCACGCAAATTGCATTAAAAGCGTTTCAAGTGCTCATAATAAAAAAAAATAGAAGAAGAATGTATTTACTATACTATGTATCTATGTCTAGCTATGCGTATCTGCATGTGCCGGCAACTTTGAGAGCAAAAATGTAGCCAAATATTTAGCAAAGTTCACCCACATGATGTGCATTTTTGGCCAGGATGTGGAACGGACTCCCTGCTTGGCTGACCTGACCGCCTAGGATACTGTTGCTGCTAACCAAATTTGTATCTGTTACCAGACTGCGTGTGGTATGCCGCTGACAGACATTAGCAGAGCTTATGTTCTGCCTTCGGGCCAAGCCTTATGGACCTCCTACTGGGCCAGACCACACTCTGTCTAATGCATGCGAAAATTGCAAAAATTGCAAGTTAAAAGTGGAATTTTCCGACAACTATGCGAAGGTGATGTCTGTCTACCGCTCGATGTGGCATGCAGTGTCTGTGTCTCTGTGTATATCTGTGAGTGGCATTTATGCAGATGTTGCCATCAGTTATTTTCATAAACTCGACAATCTTTGGACGGCAGCCAGATAATGTTGGGATTCGGACAACACTTTCTACGTACACAATTTAAGTTATGCACTTTGTCAGTTTATTGCATTAAGTTGCATTCAAATACAATTATAATTATATTCAGGTGCAAACACAGAGTTACGGAACTTTTAAACTTGGCGGCATTCCAAAAGTTGCTTAAGAAATTTGTTGTTGCATATCTGTAGAAGACTTTTATTGCAAATAACTCTTCACTATCTTTAGATAAGTCGTTTTAAATATGATTCTTCTATTTTAAATGCTTTAATGGAAGTAAATTTAAATGTAAATGCATCTTTTACGCAAATTCTTTTAGTTTCTGAAGTTTTCCACTTGACGTCAAAGATTGAAATTTTGTTTTAAAAATATGTTGCATACTTTGGGTATTCGCTTTTTATTTAATGCCAAGTTTTGCACTGCGTTGCTATCTAAAGTACTTACTTAACTTGTTTAATTTATTGTTATTCTGTAAATTGGTAAATCTCTCTAATTTTGATACAACTTTAATGTATAATTCTTTTGTAAATTAAGCTTGCAAACATGGCGTCAAATATTGAAAAGTTTGTTCTCATAAAATGTAGCATACTTATGTGCTGACTTTCTTAATTTTAAATCAATATGTGGGTCTGTTTCTTATTTAAAATTCAAATTATTTATTGATTATTATACTATCTATCAATTTATAATTGTTAATAAATACAATTTAACGTGTTTTATTAAGTTAGATCAGAATCTACGCATATATTTTTGTTGTATTATCTATTTACTTATTGTCTTGTTTATTTCCGGGGTGTTTAGTAATTAAAGGAAAACTCTTTTATTTAACCGCAGCCAAAACAAATTACAATCTCTTATTTATGCACCATTTTAATGAGTCATTTGGTATTTAATACATTTTAACCTAAATACACTAACTAACCCATTCGTTTCAACGCGACTTCCAGCTCTTAAATCTACACATATCACTGTTTGGTTTCTCCCCACTTTCATATTGTTTGTCACTTAAGCTCGGGGTCATATTTTATGCACACTATCTCCCTACCTCTACCTCTATCTCTATCTCTCTTTCTCATTCACTGTTGCTGTCTCCCTTTTTGGCGAAAACCTCAATGCGCTGTGGTTTGCACTCGCAGCGAGTGGTGCGAGAGATGCCTACAAGCTCCGGGACTCTCAATGACACTCAAATTCCAATAAATAACTTATGTAACGGCAACTACGTGACTGTCAAATGGTGTATGTGTGTGTGTGTATGTGTTTGAGTGGGTTAACGTGGCGTATGAGTGCTGTGGTTGGCATTCAAAACTGTAGGAGTAACTACGACGAGTAACTGCAACAGAACTGGCCATAACACATTTCGTGGTCTATAGACACAACCATATTGAAGTACCTTTCGAATGTGCCTGATATTCGCGTGGCAATTTAATTGTTTCAATATTTCGTTGAGACTCATTTCCTTCCGCCCACAAAAAGGGGAGTCGGGAATTTTGGGACTGTAACATGTTCTGATGTTGTTGCTTTTTGCATGTTTGTCGTTGTCACCGCAGAAACACAGGTGCATTTTCGGGCAGAGTGTGCGGTTCTTGTATCTTTTGAGCAGTTTTGCGGTTTAAGTATCTCCTTCCCCTATATAAATTCTTCCTGTGTAAGATTGTATTATTATTTGACAATTTAGAAATTTAATTATAAAATAGCTGGCATTTATATATACATATATGTATTTTCTAGCAAGTTTTCAGAGCAAGAGCAAAGTGATAACTGCTTCATTAAGTTAACCCCCTCGGCAGGGTAGTAACATTCCTTTTCCCCATATGAATTCCTTTCTTCTGTGTGTTTTGTTATTTATTTAAAGGGAACTGGCAGTGCCAACTTCTTCATTTAGTTACTTAAATCTCGTCAGCAGGGTAGTGGCATTTATTTCCCTCCTTTGAATTCCTTTCTGCTCTGTTGAAGAGAAGAATTAATTGAAATTAAGCTTGAATACCTTTAATTATAAATATTCAGCAAAGCTGCAAGTTTGTGATTTTATGGCGAAAGTGTTAACCGGAACTGGCAGTGTCAACTTCTTCATTTAGTTACTTAACCCCCTCGGTTAGGTACTAGCATTCCCTTGCCCTTCTACTGCAATCGTTAATCAAGTTATTTATGGGCGAAAAGGACATGTTTGCGCTTTTATGGGCATTATCAGTGGGTAACATGCCTGGAATGACCACGCCCCTTTTGTATGTATGGTATTTTCTTGTCGCAGTTCAACGCACTCTATGTGTGTTTGACTTTGATTTAGTTTGGGGCCTCGATTACAACATTGAGTTTTACTTCAAATAGTTGTCAGACTAAATGGGGAAAGGTTAATGTCGCACTTCTCGAAAAAGGACCTCGAGAGCGCAGTGTCTGGAAGTTCGATGGAATTGCAACAATTGTTGCCACAGGATGAGTTCCTTGATACGGCGAATTTGTTGCGCAATCGCAAGGATAAAGACTTGGGCTCCCAAAGAAGTAGCAAGAGCAATCAAACTGTTTTAGTAACTGAACCACAAGATGATGATGCTGCTGCTGATGATGAAAATGTGGACGATGATGATGTTGATTGTGATTGTGATGACAGGGCGACAACATATTCCGACGAGGTGAGCGAAACTTTGTCGGGTTTGTCTTTTCTCCTTGTTAGCAATCTGACCGAAAGACATCGCAACGTGTTTTAGCATAATTTTAAAGCATACATTAAATGAAATGAAATGAAATGAAATGTTGAACACGTGTGTCGATCCTGTGGCCTATTTCCAGCTGTTTTGTTTGACTTGTTACCCCCAACAACAACAACAACAACTAGAAGACAAAACGTTAAGCTAATTAACTTAATTGTAGCTCATTTGCAATATTTTCCCATTGCTTTTTGCCGTAACTTGGCCAAGTAAATTGCCTGGTTGTGGCTCTTTTATAGGGTGTCTGTCTATCATAATTATATATGCTGAAATATACAACAACTTAAGCTTAATTTTCTCTTCTCTTTCCAGGTACGTACTGCCATTATTTACCCTCTTTATGCTACGCGTAATTAACGTAAGTCCACAAAAAATAAAGAAAATCAACCTGTATAATTTGTACATCAGGTGAATACATTACCCTCGGAACACAAACACAAGTAAAACAATCAGTATAAAGCAGCCCTAAAGCATATTTCACACCAAAAATAATTACCAAAACAACATAAAGAATTTAAAAAACAAAGAAGAAAAAGCGTAAATGCGAAAAAGTCGAGAAAAGTCACACACAGCAGTGTGCTACACATGAATAATCAAATTTTCCGGAGTCAGCCGAGTTCTGGCCCCGAGGCAGCAGCAGCAGCAAATTGTGCAGAAAGAGAACTTTCGTTCTGGCAGTTCCAACAAAGACAAAAGGCACATTACGTATACGCAACGTGTGTCAGGCAAACGGGGAGGGAGAAAAAAAAACTGTCTTTGAGCCGTGGTGATAAAGTTTCTGACTCGTTCAATTGGCTGTGAAAATGACAAGAGAGCGTGGTGGAAACAACTTCTCAACCACACGCCTCTTCTTCCTCACCGAATTCTTCCTGCAGTTATTTTACTTTGAAAAATTGGGTCTTGATAAGTTGTCACTGCAATTAGCTGCAATTTTCAATTAAACTCTGCCACATTTGCTAAGCCTTCGTATACTCTGTATACCTTCAGATTGAGTTGTGGTATAGTAATTGGAAGTAAATGACATTGATCTGTCTTGCGCTCAACAAATTCATTTTAGTTAAAGCTTTTATAGTAAATATTAAGAGATAAATTGAATTACAATTTGTTAAGCCTCTGCGTATTAATTATTAAATTTTAGAAAAAAAGAATGTAGGTTATGTTAAAGTAAAAAAAATGGTGGTCTATCTCTCTCTCCTTCTTTTTGGATATTTAGTTTATAGATGTTCATACAGTCTTAACAAGTAAATATAATTATAAATTATTGTGTAGGGAATTGAGAGGCTGTGCTAATGTTTTGCGTATACCCTGAACTCAAGAATAGGTAGGGTATTTTAAAGTGAATCTAGTCCAACTCACAGATGAATATTTCAACCTCTTTGTCAAGAAACTCAACTTCAAGGTGCGCTTAGATCATTTACAGGCTTTAATTAACAATTTCCCAATTGAAAATAACTGATTACAGAGTATCTTCCAGTCAAGCACTCTCGATTACTAAAGTTCTACAAGTTTTTTTTTCGCTTCGGCTCATTATGGGCAAAGGTTCACAAATTAGTGCAGTAAAAATAGTAAAAACCAAGAGAACTATCAAGGGGTCTCAGTCGGAAATGATAAATTAGTTAAAGCAAATGTAACTTCTGTGTGCGCGTCGACGCTTTTCCCGCAGGCAACAACAGCGAAAGAGGAACCGAAATAGAAGAAAATAGACAGAGAGAGAGAGAGAGACAGAGAGAGAGGGAGAGGGAGAGGGAAGAGTGAGTGGAAAGCAATTTACTAGCAAACTAATGGCATAGTTCTAGGGCGTAGGGAAAAAATATGTTACATTAAAAAGTTTTTCGATTATTTTGTAGCTATTTTTGTTATTTTTTTTGCCTTTTTGAAAGTTTCTCGACTGGATTTACTTTACACTTACTTTGCTTTTCGTTACTTTGCACACTTGATGAATGCCGTGCTAATGCGTGTGAGGAGAAGGATATCAAAGCCATAGCGAAGGTATTGAAAAGGAAAAAATTCACAAAATTCTGCGAGTGATAGGCAAAGCAACTAACTTAAAAGTTGTTCAGTTTTAAGAGAGTTAAGCAAGTCGAATCTCACTGCCAACAATGTTGGAAACGAACCCAAAAATGCTCAACAAATGCAATTTATTTTATAGAAAATAAATTAAAGTTTATTGTGTTGAAAAAGGTTATCTTAAATGAGATTTTATCCATCATCATATGATGGGTGATTCTTGTTAATTCCATGGTCACTTGATTTGTTAAATAGAAAGGTTAGAATATGTGACTTAAGTCACTTAAACATTTATTAGCTAGAATTGATGTATGAGTTGTTAGCTTGACTACTGATCACTTTCTTTTCTAATAACCGGCTTGAACATTAAAATTATTAAATTTTGTATAGTTTCTAACATATTTTAAATATTAGAAAAGTATTTATCTTATGTAAAAGTTATTTAACATTTTTTATTTACTTACATACTGTTTTGTAAAGTTGTTCCCTGTCACTTTTAGACTGCATAAACAGCACTTTATTTCAAATTTTCTCTCATGTGTATTGCGTTCAGTCCTTAAGCATTCCTGAGCCTTTTCCTTCTTTTTTTCTGTAACAATGCCAGAGATTGCGTTTTGTAGTTAGCTCAAAAGTTTTCGCAGATTATATTACTTATAACCTGCTTTTGAAAATCAACCATTTTTCTTAGCTAAGCTTCGTTCAAGTTCAATCGGCCTGTCAAAGTTTTCTCACTCACTCCTCGCACTGTAATAACACTCAACGTCTTTTGTCTGTTATAGTATGTAGTATGTAGTATATATCGAGGGCTCCTCAATGTTTCTCCATCCATGGATAACCGTTCGCTCCCTTTTCCTTCCCTTGGTTTTTGTTGCACCTTGGCGTTTCAATCGAATGAACATCAATATTGATTTTGCTTAGTCAGTTTTTGCCAGAAAGTCTTTTGTTTAACTATGGCCAAGTTGTTGTCCGCCTTGTCGCCCTGTCGCCCTGACGCCCTGTTTTTGTGTTCCATGTTCCTGGTTTCTGGCTTTAAATCAACACTTTGCTTCAAGTCGGTTAGTTGTTGAGTTCCCTTGTCGTGCCTTACTTAGCTTTTCTGGCATATTACTTTTGCGGCTTTTCCGCTATCCTTGCCTCCCCCAACGCTCCTTAACCCGCCTGCTAAATGGAAAACTTGTGGGCTGCTCATGGGGCACTTAACGGCTTTCATTGGTTTGGATGAATGGCTGTGGCTGTGGCTGCGACGAGCTGCATGTGAAAAAGAATTTTATGGAGTTGCAAACTTGTGCTCGATGATGTAAGTGGCTAAAAAGTACATGCAAGCAGCCATTCCCTTTCCCCTTTCCCCTTTAGCCACCTTTTTACCCAATCCTTTGCCACTTTTTGTGGATGGACTTGAGTGCATCGTTAACGTCTTTTGCTGGCTCATCAGGTTGGCTTGAAAATTAAATTTCTAGTTTGTTTTTGTACTCAATGCTTCTTCGAATGCACTGACCTGTATTTTTTTTTTTTTTTTTGCTCTACTTGCACTCGTTTCTTATCTGACAACTTTCCACTGAATGATTCATTCAATTATCGACTTCAGTAGGTGTTTGTTCTTGTGCTCTAATTATGGGAACGATTGAGAAGACCAAACTTGAATTTAATTGCTCCTTGAATAGAGCTGTTAAGCATTAAAAATTATTAATAAACCATTTGATATGAGTACGAGCACTCAAGTTAATTATGTTCACGGAACGGATATAAAAAGACAGCTTAAATAATGTAATAAATTTATAAATATTTTAACCAAACCATTTCCAGTTCATAAAAAAACAACAGATTTTCGCAACTAATTATGCCGCTTTGGATGAGAAATGTCAGTAAATTTAATACATTGTTTTTTCATTTCAACATGCACAATTATATTTTTACTTTTTATACCCTGTAAAATTAAAGAGGAATGGGTCTGACTTGTTCTTGATTTGTTAATGGATTGATAAATGTATGCAATTACTCTTACTTTATAAACAGAGTAGCTGTTGGTCAAGCACACTCTTCTATTATAATTTCTGCTTACGGGATCAACACGTTTTATGCATTAAAAATTTATGCTGCGCACATAAACAATTAAAATTAAATAAATTGTGAGTGCGGTTTTCAGTTTAATTTGATAAATATGCAAAATATTAACGCGAGTAAATTTATCATTACAATGGAATGAATCATAAAAAAGAGAGAGGGAGAAAGTATCCATAAAATATGTGAGACTGAAAGAGTTAATTTAATTTAATTTTTTCTGCTTTCATGTTGAGTTACGGATTCAAATTAATTAAATATAATATTTAATTGAAATGAATAAATGAGTTTGGTTTAAGTAGAATATTCTTTACCTACGTAAAAGTGTTTAATAAATAAAATAGTGCGTAATACGAGTTCAAGGCTTAGCTTTTCATTTGTGACTATGCAAATGTATTTTATTAATTTAGTACAGTTTTCCCAATATAAAATATCATTTATTATGAAGTAAATAACCTAAATTCCTACCAAATGTACTTCATGATCCGTATATTGAAAGTAAGTACAGCTTAATTCAGTGTGAATAGATATTCTGATGCATATTCCTTTTTTTCTACAAAAATCTATAAATATTTATATATTATGCTCGTGTTTTGTCATCTAGTAATCATCACTGTGGCCACTTGTCATTGCCAATTGTAATAAACATCACGTTGCCGTGATTTATATTATATTTTGTAAATATTTTATGTTTAGCATTTTACAATTGGCCTTTCACTTGTTTTCGCACTTTGTTATCGTTGAAGGTAGGCAAACAAAGGCAAATTGTTTTCATTGACGCTGTTGTAATGTAATTAAAAGCACACAACAATCGCAATGTGTTTGTCCATACCTTCATTTGTCCTTTGTAGTACTTTATGGGTTTCTGTTTATTTTGCTAATTGAAAAATTAAATTAATTGCAACATGAGGCAAAAGTGCAGCAACAATTGAATTAGCTGTGCGTGCAAATTGTTGCTCGAATACCATATAAAAATATTTGCCAGCATTAGCTATGGTAAAACTACAAATAGAGAATAGTACATTATGTGGAATTGGATTTTCATGTATTTACAATTAGACTTTGTTATAGTCTGTTTAACATATCTGATGGTTATTTTCTATTCTACCAATCTGCTAATTATGTTTATCTGCATATAATGTTGCAATCTAAACTTACCGAAGAAAGCTTTTAGTATCCAGCTGCAGTTTATCTTTTTCTTTTCGCTTCTCTTTTAATTAAATATAATAGGATCTACAGGTTTTTCCCATTTACTTGTTACTTTTAAAGCCGCCGCCTAAAAGCAGGCAACAATAATCTAGGTGTTGAGTTGTAAGATTTATATGGCGTCTGTGTGGGTTGGTTGGGTGGGTGGGTTAAGTGAGGTTAAGTTGCATGTTGTGCGTGGTGCATGCAACTTCTTGTGTCGGGCAATTTATAACGCTCAACCGACAACAGGTGTCGCCTAAGTCCATTCCAGCCAGACAACGAGAAGTTGCCATTTGCATTTTATCTCCTGTTTAGTGGTTGGTCGACTCTCAAGACTCTTAGGGCTCTCTAACAATGCATCATTTTTCTGTTTCCTTTAAGGGAAACTTTATTTTTATTGTGCTGCGCATAAGGAATTTCCTCTATATATTTTATTATATTTTTGCGCCACTTTGACGGCAATTTCAGCGCATTATTTTCATTCTGCAATAAGTTTTCAATATGGCAAAATAAGCATAATATAGCAAACTTCACGTTCTGCAAACTACAGTTTATTTCCCTGGTTGTTTCCCCCCCTCCCCCACACTTTCTCTCACCTCCCGTTTCCCCGTTACCTTAGGAACTTCACCATCAAGTTGTTTTTTCTCTTGCATTGGCAAAAAAAATGTGTAGCTCCCCGTTTCGTTCTAGTTTGGAAGTTCCCTTACGTGCCCCAACAGCATTTCAACTTATTGTTTCTTCCCCTTCCCCCCCCCCCTCACCCCTCTTCCTTTAGTTTTCTGCATTTTGTTTTTCTTTTGGCTTTTTGTCCAAAGTGAAACAGCATTTGTTTTGACTCTTTGATGATGTCATTAAAATTCAGCATAGAAAACTTTTTCTTTTAACTAAGCAAGTCAGAAAAACTAGAATGTTCTCCAAAGTCATTTTTTGCTTTTTTGCTTAAATATATACTACATAATTAAGTACTAATTTTTAGAGTGTTTGCCTGGTGTACTTTGACCGTTAAAATTCAGTTCATTAATTAACTGTTTTCCTTGCTTTTTTTAAGCGTAGAAATTTATTTATTTCCAACTGCAAGAGCTTTCTTAAACTGAATCGATTTGCACATAAAATGTGTCTAAATTGGCCTTTAAATGGATTTATCCATTCGTGTAGATTATAAATATTATTAATTTTGTTAAAACATTTCTCACTTACTCAAGTGTTTAAATTTATCTAACCAGAGTTTCGATTGTTCTTTGGGAATGTTAATGAATGAGTAATCTACAATATAAATATGATAGTGAAGAACAATCTTTTCAAAACGTATATCATTTCAATATACAATTTTCAACGCTGATGCCAATTAATTTATTGAAATTGTGTTCCTTCCTTCAACATGACCTTCATTGTGACTTTTGTATTTGATATATTGTATCAATATTTCTACCAGATTCTTTTATCATTTCATGTCAAAAGTAATGTATAATTTAAGCCTTAAAGTATATATTTCTTCTACTTCCTTGACTAAAGCTTTCGTTTCCCTGACATAAATTGTAAATGTAATTTAATTCAATAATACAAACGAACGATTCGTAATTACTGCCCCTATACACAACCGAAGTCGACCAGTCGAATACAAAAGAAATGAAAATTGCATTCAAAGAAAATGCCCAACAATTTCCCTCGAACAGGAAAGATAAAAATACAAATAAACTGAAATCTCAACTTGATTTAAAACCGGCATTCATCATCAACTTTCCTGTCACGAATTTATATGTTAAAATGCGACAAACCACAAAGAAAAATGGCAATTCCAGTTGAAGCAGAAAGAGAGAGAGAGACTGAATGAGTGAAATGGAGATATATGATATAAAATAAAGCATAATTCATTTGCAAGTGAAGAGAGAGAAAGCAGACAACACGGTAGGATAGTACTCGGTACTGCTGAGGTTTCTGACTTAACGAGTGCATTCAACAGGATATGAAGGCGTGGCAGAGCTGAGCTAGGGCCGTGTGGGCGGTGGACGGTGTGGGCGTGGATACTGCCAAAGGCGACCATTAAGTGTGCATAAATTTTCATTTTACACGAAGAGGACAAACACATGCATATAAATTCCGTTCAGCCTGCTATGATAACTGCACGCATATATATAAATATATATATATATAAAGAAAGAACATACAGGATATACACACACACATGCGTACACACACACTCACACACACACACACACTGACCTGCACTCAATTATATGTAAATTATCAGTCTGCATTGCGCTCTTGAACTGCAATGAAGTGCAGTTTCCAATTTGATTTCCCACACACATTTCCCTCGCCATATGCTCGCGTCACTTTTATTAACTTTTATTATTAAATAATTTCAACAAAATTAAATATTCAATATTAACACTCTCTCTCTGCGTTCCTGTTATGTCTGTGTGTTCAATTTCACGCCCTTCTCGCAGAATCAAATAAACTTTTTATTCCCTCCCAGAGGATGTTTAACTTTTGTCATCAGATTGTAAGGCATTTCAGACTTTATTAGAGAAATATATATGCTGTATTTAAACTTATATTTTATATTATTAACCTCCGACAAGTGCTATCATAATCGTATAACAACTGTTTGTGTATTTCTTATTTATATTATATTTATATGTTATATACAGATATTCATTTGACATATCACAATTCCTAGGGTATACCATATTCGACTCTTCAATGGTTTATTTATTACTGTTTTTACTTGTTGTCGCTTTGCTCTTGCCAGTTTATTATACAATTTTCTGTTTGTCGCACGCGGCGTATACGTAATTTATCTAGACAGCTTCTATAGCTGCTGCTGCTGCTGCTGCTGTTTCCACACGCCTTTCGAGCTGATTTAACTTCCGTTTCAGCCAACAATTATTTGCCCTATGCAGTTTTCACGTTAGCTGTGAGAAAAAGTTATCGGAAACTTTGTCAATATTTTTTGCAGTTTTCTATTATATTTTTTTATGTGCCCCTTTTTCTAGTTTTCTATTGTCTGTCGCTAAAGTTTCGCCTTGTCGTGGCTGCTGATGCTTTGCACTTTAACATACTTCTAATTAATTAAATTTACTGTTTAGAGAGAATATTTTCACACTGCTTTGTGTAGTTCCTCCCTAGCATTCAAGTTTCTAGATTCTCTAAGCTGGGAGTTTTCCTTTCAATTGCATTGTAATAAACGATCGTAATTTGCAGTAGTACATTTCATATGTCTATTGTCTTTCTATATTACAGCAATTACTGCCAAGTTTATGACGGTTTGTCGTTTGCCTCTATAGAAATTTTCGTTTGAAATCATATCTAGTTGTAAATGCAAATTTTTAGAAACGAACTGAAGTGGGGATAGTTTAATACACGGAATTTGTACGCTTACACTTACATTCCCACTGAGTTTAGGTATATTACAGCTTAAAAACTGGTTCTTGAACCGTTCTCTTTAATTCTTAGATTAAAGGTGGATATTTTCCAATTCTTCGAATCAATCAAATAGATTATACATAAGTTAGTAGGTTTTAAGTTATTCTGAGGCTCGTAAACAACTCCTTAGGATTTATCTAAGTTATAGAAAGAAACGGTTGGAAGGCATAACTTCTTCATTAGAAGTCTCATACTTAATTCAGCATTTTATGATAAATAAAATAAGTTTTCAGTTTGCAGCTGCAGTTCATGTGACATTTTAGTGACTTGCCCGTCCCACTTAACTATTTTTTTTATACATTTGATATAACCCCATCGCACGGTTACAATTTCCATGTTTGTTTCCCACATGTGTCGTCTGAATTGTCACTTGAGTGTCACGCATTTGGGTTTGGATATTCCGACTGTGTTCCAACTGTGTTTCAACTGTGTTCCAACTGTGCTTCAACTGGGTGCTCTGCTTGCCTTTGGCACATACATTGAAAATAAATTTGAATGCCACATCTATTAGTGCCGCTTGCCTTGCTCCAACAACCGGCGACTCCTTCGTCCCTTTATGCTGCACATCTAATGAAGCTTGCAACAGACAATACAGAAACAGCAGCAACATTGGATGCACGCAACCCAAAACCGGGCAACAACCATTGTCGTCTGCTTTGCATTTTTCATGCAACTTCGTTTAGCATTTTGTGTTATCAACGTTCGTTGGCAACAGATTGCCACAGAAATTGACAACGGGTAAAAGAATTGCTTGGGTGTGGTCTATGGCTTGATTTGCATTGGCAGCAGTTTGTAGAGTCCGCTTATAGTGCAATGACACTAGCCGAATTTTGCACACATCAGCAGAAAAATAAAAGCCAAAATGAAAGAGTTAAAAATAAGAGAAGCTTTAAGCTCTGAGTGACAGTTACAGTTTACAGCAACAGTTATTTGATGCAACTTATCGAATGAATAGCATTAATGTGCTTTCAAAGCTTTGCTTATATTTTGTTATACTCTTTATTAGCATTAAAGTAAGTAAGCTTAAGCTTTAGATGATTTAAAGTGTGTATAGAATGTCAATATGCTTTAAATCTGATTTAATTTTGATTTTTAAATAGTTTATTTTGCAATAAATGAATACGAATATATTATATAAATTATATTCATTGAGTAGAAATTTAACTGATTCTCCATTTATTAAATAATATTCTAGAGTGCTAGTTAAGATATATATTTCTAGTACTTAGCTATTTAATAAACTTTAATCCATATATTAGTATTTATTTATATATTTCAGGTGTAATCAAAGTTATTTTTAAGTTGTATCCAAAGTTTATGTGTTAGTTTTAGCTGTCATCTTGCTGAAAGCTTTTATGTGCTTTTAGTTAAATAAAAAGCTTGCATTTAAACTGAATTTGAAGTAATGTTTAATATATAAATCTGCTGAAAGCTTGCGTGTGCTTTTAAAGCTTTAAGCTTTTAGAACAACAGCTTAGTTTGGTTCGTTTTTCACTTAAGGAGCATTCATTCAGCTGGTGTCATTGGAGTTTTCAGAGCATAATGCTATTTACAGCTTTGCTGCCACGCGGCGTATGCGCAATATGATATTATGCAGTTATCTAGTTAAGCTCTGCCAATGCATATTTTATATTATTTTAGAGGACAACGTGCAGCGTAAACGAAGAAATTTAGTGTGTCTTACACTTTATAGTATGTGTGGCAAGCATCTCGTGTTGTTGTCGATGCTCGGTGTCGTCTCCCTTTGCTTCTCTATTTCCCCTTTCTGGCTCTCGTTCTCGTTCTCGTTCTCTGTCTCTGTGTGCGTGTCTAGAGCTAGACTGGCATCGTCTGTACCGAGACTTGCAGCCATTTTTATCTCGTTGCGGCTCTCGAGTGTCAAAGTGAGTTCAACACCAACGCATTCCCTGCCATCTCGTCTGGGTAACCCCATGACAACTCCCTCGATAGCGCTGGAGGCGCTGTAAACTATTATAATGGCCTGCCTGCCTGCCTGTCCGGGCAACTTTACGATTTCTTTTCTTTCTACTATATAAAGTGTTGTATAGAAATTTGTTTTGCCTACCTCAACTCCCCCTCAGACACACACATGACAGCGAGCAAGGACAACGACAGCGACAGCGACTGCGACGGCGTTGCATATAGCAAATATTTGAGGCATTCAAGATTTATTCGTTTCCATTACTCGCTTGCTGAAGGGGGGAGAGAGAGTAGAGGGAAACGCAGGTCGGCTGTAGTATCTTGTGATTGCTACGTCGAGTACTCGCACTCCCGTCCACTTAGTTAGACGCATTGTGAAATAGCACCCCCTTCCATTGTCATATGTAAATGCAATCCATTATTGTTTTTCGCTTTGTAGACTCAACGTTGAACTCCACTATGTTTGCCATTCGATTGGATAGTTTGTTCAGCTTTAAACATTGCATTTTTAAACTCTAAACTGTCAGAAAAACATGTAGAGGGAAAACCAAAAGAATGAAAAAGCCCGAGTGTAATTATGACATTGTGAATACAAGTGCTTGTAATTGAAGGTTTGCCACAAAGAACACAAAGGGGAAACAGGGGAGATAACCAACATTTACAAGAAAGCTGAGTGAGAATTAATGTTAGGCTGCAAAAATGGTTGGATAATGGGTGTCTATTTAGCTGGAAAGGCTCTATGGTTTTCTTTTTAAAGAAGAACATTATATACCACAATGCAATGCATAAAAATAATATGATTTGAAAGAAGACTATTATAAGTAAGATACAAATAGATTATTCAATATTATTCTTATATGAGTAGCAGGATTTAGCGTATAAAATGGAAAAGTATTGAGATCTTATGTTGGATAGTTTAGAAATTAACAAAATTCCAAATGCAATCACAAATTCTAATATATCTCTTTCAATAGATATTACAGAGAATCACATTCATAAGTTTTAACCTAAGAAAAGAACAGGTCTTCAAAAGCAATCTAAACGCATTATAACAAAAACGAACTGGTCCACAGTTAAGGTAACAAAATAGACGTTTTTATGCAACAGTCCCTTAAATGCAACCTAACCTCACTATGCGGCACCCATTATAACGAAACCGCCGAGCTAAAAAAGTGTCGTAAAACAGAGGAAAATTCAAAAATTTATTATGCCATGCATAAAATGCAAGCGAAAAGTAGAAGGAAAAAAATGAAATAAATTTAAAAAATGAGCTGCAAGAAATGGCAACACTTAAAACTGTGAAAAGCTGGCAAAAATATAAAAAAAATAGAAACCAAGGAGGTTGCATGTAATTGTCTGGCAGGCAGGCAGGCAGGCAGTTGAAGGCCCGCATTTAAAAGGATTTTTGTTTTGGGGGCAACAAAGCGGCGAATTTTCACAATAGATGCAGGCATACTATATACATATATATGTATATATATATATTTTATATATAGTATGCACTCTCTATATATATATGTAACCATTAAATTGTTAGGCAAACCTCGTTGATGCATGAAAATCTGGCAAACAGTTTGGAGCCAAATTGGATTGGCAAATCAAAGCGTTGAATTTGTTGGCATTTGCATTTGGATATCGTTCTGCATTTGAATTTCAATTGGGATTTTAGATTGATTTCAGAGCCTACAACTAGTAAAACATGATGGCAAGTAAAGTCATTCCTCGCTTTGTGCAGGCTTTTGAGAGTTGGCTTGAAGTTGTTGGCCCAACTGCAACTTGAGCTGCATTTAATGATGCAGAAAATGTTGAAATTACCACAATGCCACAAACAACATATGCTTGTTCTTGGCCGGGACAAAGCGTTAGTACTTGTATAAGCTGCTTAAAAGCCATAAACCATGTTGAAATTTGAGTGGAAGCAATAGAAGTAGTCCAACAAGAACATTTTATGGCAACTAGTTAACTTCTGTTAAACTTTAGTTTAAGCTAAGGAGGAGATACATTTATATTAAATGCAATGTATGTTAACAAAAGTGGTTTAATTTAAACGATTATTAAATCAATATGTCTTTTGATATTGTTAACTGTGAGTCTAGTTTTGTCCAAGGAACTCTGAAATGTAGAGTCTAAGCGAGTTTATCTACTTACTTTATATATAGAATATACAAGTAAAATAGTTGGTTATATTCTAAGACAGTTTTCTTTTCCCTTTTTTGAATCAATTTCAATTTGAGAATTTATGTTAAATAAAGTAAATTGTGATTCATGTTCTTTTATTTTTATAAATTAGAAGTCATTCTTCTGAATTATCGCATGATTCCAATTTACATAGATTTTTCTGCCAGTCATCGTTTGATATCCTTAACGAGACTATTTGCTCATCATTATCGGCAGTCCCCCCACCTCTCAGAATTTGTAGCACTTTCATTGAATGGCAAATTTCGCACAGTTTTTTCTTTCGCTTTGATTCTTTTTGTGCATTTTCTCTGCATTTCCGTGTAGCTCGTTAGACATTTTCCAGCTCAAAATTTGCGTAGTTTAGGCCACGGCTGGTGTTGATGCCAATGTTGATGCTGCTGCTTCTGGTATTTTAACATTTTTTCAGCTTTTACACGACATTTGCTACGCAAACAAAATAATTCAAGGGGCGAGGAATGATGCCCTCCGCACTTGGGGTCCGAGAATAATGGCCGCACTTGCTTTGCCATTTGTTATGCCCACTGGGAGAGTAGGAGATTGTTAGGGAATGGTAACTGGAGGGGCAGTTTAGCTGTTGACCATTAAGTAACGCATAGGGTACTACACTACTGTACGTTGGGATTTTTGGTTGATGTAAACGATTGCAGTCGGATGATGTATGCGTCTCGTCTAGCAGCCATTTTTTGTGATTTACTAGCTAAAAATGTGAGAGATGCAACTTTTGGCTTGGATAACAAAGTTTTCAACTCTTTAAGGGCACAGTTGAGTACAGTTTAAACATAATTAATCTACATTATTATCAATTAGAGTTCAGTTAAATTGATTGGAAGCTGCTTAAGACAAGACTAGTTGGGAGATATTTCAGACAGCGTTTTAGTTGCATTTTAGATATTGACTAAGATTTTAACATAAGCTCAACTGTACTTTAATTCAGTAAGCATTCATGTCTAAAGAAGCTTATTTAAATCTTTAAAAGAGCTAAGCAAGTCTTAGGCTTTTAATAAGCTTCTGTATGCTTTAATGTATGAAGAGAGTTTATTTAAAACTTAAAAGTGACTAAGAATTGTACCATTATATGCTTGTCTTTAGTTTTGTCTTTTGTTTTACTATATCAATTTAAGTGCATACAAGAAAATGCTTTTAAATCAACTTCTCTGCATGCAAGTCCATTTAAATAAGCTCACTTTAAGCTTTTAATGTACTGCTGATGCTGTTTTAATTGGTGTTTGACTACATTACCCGAGTAAATATTTAGGTAATAGATTCTCTTTTTGATTGGGAATCGCATATGAAATGTTTTCCTCCTTTCACACATTTCAAATGCGGATGTGCTTTATGCAACAGCTTGTGAATTGACAAATAGCTGCCTGTGAAATGCGATGCCGCATAATTTGACCAAGTTGATGTGATGAGCTCAAAATAGAGACAGACAGATAGACAGACAGATAGACAGATAGACAGGGAGACAGGGAGACAGTTAAATAGACAGTGAGGGAAGACAGGCAAGAGACCAGCTGAAAATTGAATGGAATCGCACAACAAACGACGTTGGCTCATTGAAGTGTCAACGGAAGCATTCGAGTGTGATTTTTGGGATTGAAAATCAAATTTCAGCATTGCCCTGATGTCTGGCAAATACAGCAACAGAAAAGCCAGCACAATACGATTCTAGCCATGTCCATGGCACTTTTTTGGCCAAGAGCAAATAAACAATTTCAATTTCGAGAGTCCAACTGATTGCAATTATTGAACTAGAAAATGCTTGACAACTGTCAATAGAAGAAGAAGTGCATTCACATAAACCCGGCAATTGATTTCACACTTCTGTCTGATTGCCAGGGTGTGTAGGGGTGGAGGATGCCAGTTTTATTTGCTGCCTGGAAACTGTTTAAACACCCCGGAGAATCACAACGAATGTGCTATGCTCATTATGTCCATAAAATATGTATACCAATTAGACGCCAGTTAGGCCACAATTTGTGGCTTGCAGAGTCCGCACAAAAGCAAAAACCTCTTACCAAGGCACAAATCTTTAAGCTGTTTGCCGACAGTCGTATTTAGACCAACTGTGGTTAGAAGCTTAGAAAATATCACATGAAATCATATCAAATTTAAAAGATTTACAACTCATTAAAGAGTTTTATAAATGAAATATATATTTTTGTGCTTAATTTATTGATCGTAAAACCGCTGTGAATATTCTTCCACTTCTTTTTAGATTCTATAGTTAATTAAGTCTAATTTCAATCAAATGTATAATATATATTTTATGTAATTCATTTAATATTATTCTTCATAGCTTATAGTTTATAGTTTTTTCAATTTAAATACTCAGAACGCATTCAATATTATTTAACAAAAACTTCTTAGTCTTAAACTCAATTTGAAAGTTAAAGAGTTTATTTAAGACATGAATTTACATTGTTGTGTAGCGTTTTTATAGTTAGAACACAAATGAATTGATATATATATATATATTATATTATATCATATTCAGAATTGTTATAGTTTCTAGCAGAATAATTGGAAAGTATAGCTTATAGAACTACCAGGAAATAGAATAAATATATAATTCTAATTTTAAGAGTTTTAGTTTTCTGTGCGGATTTTAACTACAAATTCACACATCCTCATTGATAGTAGCTCTTATGCATTCTATCAAAACAAATAATACATTTTCTCGAACATCCTGTGTCTTATTTACCACTGTGCAACACGTCCAGGTAATTGATGCCGGAAATTGTTGCAACTACTCTATGCTATGCTCAAAAGCATTTCCCAGTTGCTACGAAAACGTCTGCAACTTTTGTCGCTCCTTTCTGCCCCTCCCCACTCGTCCCTTAAGGTATCCTGCAGGATCTTTGGTAAACGACATAAATTAATAATGACGCGCAAGGAGCGGCAACAGTTTGCGGCAACTTGCTTTGACCTCACTATGCTGTCTTATTATTGTCTTCTCTGTGTATAACTCTGTGTGTATCTGTGTGTGTGTGTGGCAAGCAGGTAAGTCGGCCCCTGGTGTGCAACAATTGTGGCAACCAGAAGCAACTGTGAATCCTCTGTCAAGGTAGCATCATTAGTCAAAGTTGTTTTCCGCTCAGCAGCAAGAAAAGTTCCTCATCAAAAGCTTTACATGAAATAAGACTGTAAAACCAAAAAAAAAGGAAATAAAAAATATACAACTCTTCTTTAAATGAGTTGAGTTGATTTACCTGAAGTATCAGAGTTGATTAGCATGATTACAATTTTCCTAATTATTTGCACACTCAAAGAAAGTACGAAAGCAGCCACAGAACTTTCTTTTTACATTGGTTGCCAGGCAAAAACTGTTTACAACATTAATCAACAGGTGTTGCTTTTTGCCATGGTTTAAACGAAAAGGGGAAGAGATTAAGAGACTTACTAATGAGATCCCCAAAAAAGGAATACTCTGAATTAAAAAGAAAAACTGAATCAAACGAAAAAATGTCATACCTGATACTCTAATCCTTGAACCCTTGTAGAGGGTATTATAATGTTGCCAGAAACGCATGAAAGGAGGCATGTCCCACCCTAGAAAGTATATATATTCTTGATCAGCCAAGTCAATATAGTCATGTCCGTCTGTCTGTCTGTCCGTATGTCTGTCCGTCCGTCTGTCCGTCCGTCTGTTTCTAAGCAAACTAGTCTCTTAGTTTTACAGCTATCTTAATGAAACTTGGTACAGGTCCGTCTTTTTACTGGAGACAGTTTATGTGTCGAAACCGGCCGGATCGAATCACTATATCATATAGCTGCCATAGGAAGGATCGGTTGAAAAGTGCATCAGGGTTCTGCAAGGCTACAAAATCATTGGCGTGCTAAAAATAACAAAGAAGACTGGCTCTGCCCTCTGCCCTACTACTATCGCTCCCGCTCTGACTCTCCGGCTTGTTTAATTTATTATTACCTTATGCAATCAATAAGTTTATCCCTGAGAATCTTAAGTTTTTTCCCATTGAACTACGTGGCGCCTATTAGTTTATGACCATTATTGTTGTATTATTATTGTTGTGTAAATAACGTCGTAATAGATATAGAGAGAAGATACACATCTACAACACATGATTGAGTAGACGTCTGTCTAACATTTCGAATTTGCATGCTAATTAGAAACTCAAGCGGAACAATAATGAAAAATATCACTTGACGAAACGAAAAAAAGCTAATATTTAGCTAATTAAGTAATTACGGATGACAAAAACAATTGAAATCAAACCAAGCGTATTTTGTATAAACTTCCGATTGCTTCCGATAACGCTGCTTAGTGGATGTTATTTCATTATCACTTAAACTTGACCCACAGAACGTGCTTGATTCCAGCTAAGCAGTTCCACACATCCCATTCCAATCAGAGTTTTGGCATGGCAGCAGCGTTTTCGACATTGAGCATCAACCCGTTCCAAATTCGTATCGTTCCCACTGACAATGTGTTGTTAGCTTTCGCATATGTGTTTGTGATCTGGCGTACATTTTCAATGAACATATCCGCTCTCTCTCTCTTTCTTTCATTGTCCACTAAGATTTCTTCTTATACACTGCTCATGCTCGTGATCTACCGCTCTTATAAGAAAATAAGTTACCTGTTGGAATTCGCATGCATACAGTGGTACACATTGTCATATAAATATAAATATCTTTAATATAAATTCAGTTAATATAACAAAAATGTATTTATTATATTTATAAAAATATTCAACTAACTATTATTAGTATAAATATTATATTTGTTATTTAAACATAAATTTTTCGTTGCCACTAATATTTTTATGATATAAATGCAGTTAATATAACAATAATTATTTATTTTATTTATCAAAATGTTCAACTCACTTTTATTTTTATAATTATTGTATTTCCCATAAAGAGTTCAACTTTTTGTTCCCACTGTTCCTTAGCTTTTGAAGTTCTCTTTTTGGTCGATTACTCAAAATTGCGCGCATTCTTCTTGCTGTTACGCTCGCTCGCCAGAATGTTGCCTCTCTGTCGCTCTCACGCTCCAGCCGCTTGCTCTTGACAGGTCAGCTCTTTGGGCGCTCAGTCTGCAATTTGCCGCCGTTGAGTTTTGTACACGTCGTCTTTGTTGGTCGGTTAATTCGTCATTATATTATAGTATATATTGTGGTGACTGCGTGGTGCAGAGCGAGAAAAAATAACATTTAAACAAAGAAAAACAAAAGAAAGTGCATAGCAAATTGAATTGAAATAGAAGCCAATCGAATTCCAAGTGCTTCAAGTGGCATTTCATATTCCATTTGTTGCGTGAGTAAAAAAAGCTACAGCAACGCGCTCGCTCTCTCTCTCTCTCTCTCTCTCTCTCTGTCTGGTTATCTCTCGTGTCTGTGCGCTCTTTATGTTGTTTGTGCCGCTATTTGTTGTTTTTTCGCTTTGTGTTGTTGTGTTGCTCGCTTTATCTGCCTATTTCTACCTGTCTGTGTACATAGCTCTACCTCTCAGTCATTCATCACTCAAACTCCCATCAGAAAATTCATCAATTCAGTTTTCTAGCTATGTTGTCTGGCAATTGTAAATTATTTGTTTAGTCGTGTTCGAAGCGTTCCAATCGTAACGCCGGCAAAGCTCCCTCTGGAATCCAATCAGAATCACAAGATCATAACATAGAGTACAATTTGCCAACCAAGTGTGAAGTGATTATAACTCGTCATTCGTCAAGTGAAAGTGTGTTAAGATCAACACGAATTAAACAACTACAGAGAAATAACAAATTCAATAGTTTGCCACACAATAATAATGGCCACGTTATCGTTTTTTTCTTATATATGTAGTACAGTGTAGTACTTCAAATTGAGAAAAAAATCAACAAACATTTCATTAGAAATTAGACGTCATTGGAATACGTATCATACCTCGTGTATTGTGTATCCATCTGTGTGTGTGAGTGTTGTTGGCATTGCCAGTGCTCGAATTGGAGTCTCGATTGTCTTATTGGCAACATTCTTCGTGGCATGTTCTGATTCAGAAAGAACAACAACGGCAGCAACTACAACAACAACAATAACATTTCGTTTACCTCATTCTCCACATTGTTGAAGAACTAAAATACCAAAGACGAAATGAATAAAGTTACCTACCAGATGTGCTTATAAATAGCAATATACCCACAAACATAGATACTTAAGTACTTCTGTATGTATGTATGTATGTATGTATGTGAGCTGTCAATGACCCACGTCTTCTGATTTGATTTTGATACGTGCTACCATTAAACTCTTATCAGCAACCTTCAATTTTTGCATTTGCGATAACTTAAAGAATTTAGTTCTAAATTTGCAACTATCGATCATAACAGGAAGAAATCATAATTGTTAACTAAATATCCGGTAGCAAATTCAATTAACAAAAAGTAATCGAAACAGAGTTATGATCTTACAATGAATTTTATTGTTATACTCTTACAGAGGGTATTATAATTCTGTCCCGAAATGTGTAACGCTTGAAAGTGGGCATGTCCGACCCTATAAAGTATATATATTCTTGTTCAGCATCAACAGCTGAGTTGAAATAGCTATCAAAGCCTGTCTGTCTGTCTATCCGTCTGTCTGTCCGTCTATCCGACCGTCCGTACGTCCGTCTGTGTGTCCGTCTGTCTGTCCGTCTGGCTGACCGTCTGGCTGTCCGTCTGTCTGTCCGTCTGTCTGTCTGGCTGTCCGTTTGTCTGTTCGTCTCTTTCTATGCAAACTAGTCTCTCAGTTTTAGACCTATCTGAAGGAAACTTGGTACAGGTCCGTCTTTTTGCTGTAGGCAGTTTATAGATCGAAACCGGTCGGATCGGATCACTATATCTTATAGATGCTTAAAGATCGGTTGAAAGTGCATCAGGATCCTGCAAGGATATGAAATAACAAAGCAGTCTGGCCCAGGGCAACCCACTGTCGCTTCCGCCCCGACTCTCCGACTTGTTTTTGGATACCATTAACTATATTTCATTATTCATCAGCATAAGTTGCCTTAATCAATGCCTAAACACACCAATTAGTTCAATTAAAATAGAAGACAAGCTATCATTATCATTATCATTATCTTTATAGTATTGTTTCCAAAGAATCGTCAGCGTGTAAAATATGGAAAAACCAATGTAAATAATATAATATAACGAGATATTATAATAATGTTCATGTTCGCATTTCGTGCGTGACGAAAGCTTCAACAATTAAAGCAAACTACAACAGAAAACTGATAAAAAGCAATATAATAAAACTACTCTTAACAGAACAAACTACTGAAGTATATTAGTTAATAGAAAAGTTTTGATTAGTGTGCCAAAACATTGGTTAAATGTCGATTGAGTGGGTTTGTCAACCCAATCACTAATGATAAGAACTCACCTCATCGACGTCATCATCTTTGCCTTATCAGAATGATAGTCATCAATACGTCCGATGTAAGTGGTATTTATGGTTTTTATGTTTATTATTACGGTAGTAGTTTTATGTTACTTTTTATTGCGGTTATGGTACGTGATTTCTGCGGTGTCGGCATCTATTGAAGAATACTAAGTAGTATGTGTATCTCTATCTTTAGAGCTTTATTTGCAGCAAAGCTTAGAACGATGCGAAGAACAAGACGTGCTATTAGTATATACATTGATGATGATCAGGTATACGATTTATATGAACATATCTATCTGTCAAACTGTAAACGTCCAATTCCTCGTAAATCTCTCTGCGGGGGAACCACTCGGAATTATCAAGATCCCCCTTTAGATAAGTCGCCACGTGTTAGTTTGTATTTGCATGAGTTTGCTCAATTTCAACTACAAATCATTAATTTTATATATGTATATATTATTATTTCGCATTTGTAATCAGGCTAACAAATCATTATGGCCCAAGAACTGAGGCTACGAAAGCGTAATAAGCTAATGTCGTTGTACACATTATATTTATAAATATTTTAATGGGAATTTGTATTTTAATGTACAATTGTCCAGTTTATAGGATAGGAACCGGCTGGTACAGTTTGGAATTTACATATATGTATAAGTTAACTGATCACTTGGCAATTTCAATGAGCTGAAGGCATAGAAATTAACTTTGTTTAACACTTCATTTAATTTTATATAATCAACAATTTTAGTTAAGTTTTAATGGGAAAAATAAAGCGATTCTTAATAGTAGAATTGTTTATTTATAGCATTTTATGAATGATTTTTTAATGCTTTTACTAATATTAACATATTTCAATCATATTAAGAAGTGAATAAGTAAAGCGATTCTTTATAGTAGAATTCTGTATTTTTAGCATTTTTTATATACGTATATTTACATATTTCTATCATAAAGAGTTAATTAGTTTGGAATTTAACGCGATTCGTGTTTATTTAGCATTTTCTGAATGATTTTTTAATGTCTAAACTAATATTAACATATTTGAATCATACTAAGAAGAATGGAATTCAAATGGAATTTTCAAGCGATTCCTAATAGTAAAATTCTTAATTGTTAGCATTTTATGAATGATTTTTGAATGTTTATAAATTAATATTAAAAACATTTCAATCAGTTTATGCTTCTAGGTATTTCTAGTTTCTTTAAAATTGTAATTTATTAAGTTAATTAAAATGCCAGCGTTAACTGTATGTGAACACTTGTGTTATTGTTATTAAGAATTACAGATTTGCATAAGTTAGTTACTAACATAACTTGATAAACTAGTTGCTCAACTCTAAGTGTGTAATCATGTTTGTCTCTTATACTAACTTAGTTAAATCATACTTAGTTAGTTACAAAATAGTTAGTTATCTTAGTAATTATACAAACACTCAACAAAGTTATTTTTGAACACCCATTAAAGTATTCTTTACTAACCTAATATTGTTTGAAAAGGTAAAGGGGAATTCTCAATTCTGTGTAAAACGTTTTCAAACTTAACAAAGCCCCCAAAAACTAGATACATGTTTACCTTTTGTACACTACAAAAAAGCCAAAAGCGACAACTTTTGAACCACTTTTAGATGTTTTTTTCATTTTTTTTCCTGTTGTTGTTGCAGTTGTCGGAATTTGAATACATAAAGAAACTATTACAACAGAGAGAAGTTGCAGCCAAAGTTCAATGTAGGCCAACAACGCAAATGGAGTTGGGAAAAAATACTAGAAGGAGATAAATAATGAAAAACCTGTCAGTTGGAGAATGTGAATTGTTTGAGGTGCGAGTTGATTTTGAGTTGGCAAAAAGAATCCAATGAGTAGATACATAGATTGATTCGTTTGAGTTTCTGGCTGTTGCTATTGACTCTATTTAAAAAAAAATTTAAGTAGCCAACAGATAAAACAATTTGATGTTTCACTCGACTTGTTGATTAGCTGAGTTTTGACCCCAGGGACAAAAATGCTGTCAAATGAATCTGTTGAAAACCGGCAACTGAAATTGCGAGTTTCAGCGCAATTAACTGTGCAAAATTGAGTGCGTGTTCTAAACGGACTGACAGTTAGACAGATGGTCAGTCTAAATGGTTCAGCGAATTATATAATTATACTAGAACTGTGTGCATATTATTTAATTTATATACCGCATATATTCCCTTTAATGAGGGTAGTATAATGTCATCATTAAATATGTAACGTTTAGAAACATAAACTATAGTTGATTCTATGAAGAGTTCTTTAAATATACTGGTAATATTTGAAACATCTCTACGCTCTGTCAGTGTATTAAATAGTTTACTTTTAAAGCAGACAAAAAATTCCATAATTGCATAATTCAAAGCTCAGTAATTTGGCCAGTTCGCCTGCCCGCATAAATTGCAACTCCTCGTCTTGCTGCCTTTGGACCCGCTGTAGACGTGGCTAACAAAATTTCATTTAATTAAAATGCACACCGCATAGTTTTCATAATGAAATGCCGTGCCAGTTAAAAGATGAATGATTCCCCTTAGGGTGCCCTCTTTCAACTGCAGTTAAATGCCCCAACTGTCTGCCCCATTAACTTGTCTGTCTGTGTGGCAAGCTAAAGGAATTTTTTGGGCCAAAAGGAAGCCGTTGATGTTATTGCTGGGACAGAAGAGAAATGAGACGAAGCCGAAGCCGAAGATTAATTTCCCATTATAATTCTATTAATATCGAAATTATCACTATTAAATACTTGAGTTATAAATGACTGCAATAAGTTTGTTACGTACTTTTTTATTGTTGCAAGTGGGGCAATAAAAAAAGCCAAGCTGGATTCCAGAATATTTCAAATTAAAAGCAAACCAAACTCGGAACTCCCAGCACAGCTGCATATCACATTGGTTACACTGAGTGACAGTAATTTACGACCTGCCCCAAACATACACACACACGCAATACTAACAATTTGAATGTTTTCCCCCAAAGGGAATGAAATCTATAAAAATATTAAAAATATAATAAAAAGGGAAATAAATTAAAATAAGAAATGTTCTTAATGCCAGGAAGTCACGTACTCCAAGTGCACTGTTTTGTCGGCTGGCAAATTGTGGGCGGTGGACGGTGGGTGTTGGTAGGTGGTTTGTGGGAGGTGGGAGGTGGGAGGATGTCGGCAACTGGACATGACAGAGGCAAACCCATGCTGGCTGTGTAACAAAAGTTGACAACTCTGGAGAAGACTCATGTGGCATGTGGCATGTGGCATGGATTGGGGCTGCCAGTCGTCGTCTGGCTTTGTGCAACACCATGAATGATTACAAACTTGTTGACGATTGCAAATTAGCTGCAAGTGGTGAGAGTTGAGAGGAAGCAAGAGAAATGAGTCGTAGTTAAGGCATTCAATTTGTGGCAGCAAGAGGAATCCTAAATGGGAACCAGCGAGAAAATGGTTTGGAAAATCAATGAAGTAGTTTTTTGCGTTGTGAATTGATGTTGAATTTGGGGAATTGACTCGAAACTAATGTTGCTTAACAATTTATAAATATAGTATAATAATTTATTAATAAATTAAATAAATTAATAAATAAATATATACATTTATTATTATTATAATTTATGAATATGTTACATAACTTAAGAAATATTAATTGAAATTATATTAAAAGTATAAATCGAGCACAAGATTGAAAAGTTGTTTAATAAGATACTTATTGCGATCTTTGCTACTTTAAACATACTCTTATATATTTATAAATAAATTATATCTTCGAATTTTTTGCTAGCTTTGAGAGTAAATTTATTTTACAATATCTTTAGGATCTTAAGAGATGTAATTAATATTTCAAGATCTTTACTTACTTTGATCTTGCGACAGAGTGTAAATTTATTTAATAACATTTTAGAACTTGACTAACTTTAAAGCTTCACTAACGCATGCAACTTATCTCAATTTAACATTGTTATTCTGTATGCCAACTTGTCTTTAATCTATGATCTTCTCTCCCCCTGTAGACGGGTCTAACCCTCACACCCGAAATGCTGCTCTCTACCTCCGAGTCATCGACGCACAGCGCCTCCGAGGTAGCAGGACGTCTGCAAGTCGATGTGCGTACCGGTTTGAAATGGACAGAGGCAAAGTATCGGGCCAAAATCATTGGCCACAATGAGCTGAATGTCATTGAGGAGGAACCCACTTGGAAGAAGTACATTGAGCAGTTTAGGAATCCCCTCATTCTGTTGCTTCTGGGCTCCGCTTTGGTTTCGGTGATCATGAAACAGTTTGACGATGCCGTCAGCATAACGATTGCCATATTGATTGTGGTTACGGTGGCGTTTATACAGGAATATCGCTCCGAGAAGAGTTTGGAGGAGTTGAAGAAGCTGGTGCCGCCGGAGTGCCATTGTTTGAGAGAGGGACGCCTCGATACGTTCCTGGCACGTGAACTTGTGCCCGGAGATGTGGTACATCTGAATGTGGGAGATCGTGTGCCCGCGGATGTGCGTCTCTTTGAGGCTGTTGATCTTTCGATTGATGAGAGCAGCTTTACGGGCGAAACAGAGCCGGCTCGAAAGATCACCGATGTCTTGCTCAATAACACGAATGTCAAGGATCACAGCAATATGAAGAACATTGCCTTTATGGGCACCCTGGTTCGTTGTGGCAATGGCAAGGGGATTGTGGTGAGCACAGGCGAACGCAGCGAGTTTGGTGAGGTCTTCAAGATGATGCAGGCGGAGGAGGCACCCAAGACCCCGTTGCAGAAATCCATGGACATTCTAGGTGCCCAGCTGAGCTTCTATTCATTTCTGATCATTGGTGTCATTATGTTGCTGGGTTGGTTGCAAGGCAAACCCATCTCGGAGATGTTCAACATAAGTGTTTCCCTTGCGGTGGCCGCCATTCCCGAGGGACTGCCGATCGTGGTGACTGTCACATTGGCTTTGGGCGTCATGCGAATGGCCAAACGCAATGCGATTGTCAAGAAGTTGCCCACCGTTGAGACTTTGGGCTGTGTGAATGTCATTTGCTCGGACAAAACCGGCACATTGACCAAGAATGAGATGACAGCCACGATTATCATTACCTCCGATGGATATATGGCGGATGTGACAGGTGCCGGATACAATGATCAAGGAGAGATTCACATTCGTCACTGCAACAATGTGGAAATGGCCAAGTCGAATATTACCAATTTATTGGAAATTGGCGCCGTTTGCAATAACGCCTATATACAGAATGGCACACTCCTGGGACAGCCGACAGAGGGCGCTCTGGTGGCGGTTGCCATGAAGAATGGCATGTATGCCACAGCCGAGAACTATGTACGCATCCAGGAGTATCCATTTAGCTCGGAACAGAAAATGATGGCCGTCAAGTGCATTCACAAGTACAACAACAACAAGGAGGAAATCTTTTTCGCCAAGGGCGCTTTGGAAACCCTTTTGCCACAATGCACCAAATATCAATTTGGCACCCAAACAGTGCCACTAACCAAACAGAACGAGGCTGAATTCCTGTCAGAGGCTTACGAAATTGGACGCAAGGGATTGCGTGTCTTGGCCCTGGCCAAGGGACGATCCATGCAGGATTTGATTTATTGCGGTCTTGTGGGTATTACCGATCCCCCAAGACCCCTCGTCCGGGAGTCGATTGAGTTGCTCATGCAGAGCGGAGTTCGTGTCAAGATGGTCACTGGCGATGCACAGGAAACTGCTATGGCAATTGGTAAGTCGATCAATTGATTGTGTTTCTCTTATGTTAGGGAAACTGTTAAGAAAACGTTCACTACAAGAAACTTAAGGTTTATAGATATCTTATATAGATCACATATTAGTCAATATTGCTCTGGTAATAAGCTTTTATAAATTCGCTAAGGTCGCTTAGTTTGCAGGATTTCGATCTAAGGAAATTCACTTTCATTGCCAGAGGTTTAAGCTAATAGATATCTTATAAATATTGTATTCAATATTGCTCTCTTAAAATGCTTTTAATGGTTCTTCATTTTCAATCTAAGGAAGTTCCCTTTTACTGCAATATTTATATATATTTCGTATTTTATGGATTGTTAACATAAGTCATTGTACAAGCCTGTCATGATCCATTTGTTTACATCTTGTTTCTCATCTTAGCCATCAAGCCTTTTCTACAATACGTGGTCTTCTACTTGTTTTCATAAATCATAAAAGCTTTCATATGCAATTAATAAATGTTGGCCAGTTGTCTTTTTAAATTAAGTCGACTTAACCCCCCACAATTCCAGGCAAATGACAAACAAGCCTGAATTATCTTTTGCCTAGCTGACAAATTCATGTTTTGGGAACTATTTTCATAATTACCTTAACTCGAAACTCAATTAAACCCTCTTTAAGAGCTGCTCATGTTAGCCACAAATTGTTGGCCTAAACTTAAGTGCTGGCCGCCCAGAACTATGCAAATAAATTTGTCAACGCAGCGTAATTAAAAGTGGCAAGCCTTTCTCTCATCTTCCTGAAAGAACCGCAATTTATGCTTGGCATGGAAATATTTTCAAGAATAGACCATGATGTATGTATGTAGTATGTTCTTATGTGAAGGGGGCGTATAGAGAGATAGATACACACGCATCTCTAACTGGGACTGGAACTGGGGACTAAAAAGTCAAGGGTTAAAGGGCGTGGAGCACAAGGCAAGGGCATTGCCAGGGTTGCCGGACAGCCTAAAAGTATGCAAACAGAATTAATTAACCATGCCAGTTGAAGCTGTTGAAAGTTTTAGTTAGCCGCAAAGTTGAGTTCCAGTTGAAGTTTCGGCTCAGTTGCACTTAAGGGGATGAGAAGGAGGCGTATAAGGATGACGAGGGGGGGGACGAAGATGCTTCTCTCACTTATTCCCGAAAGAGCGTGTGTGACAACTGTAGTTGAGGCTCTCCAGAAACATACATACATATATATATATATATACATATATATATATATAAATATATATATATATATAAATATGTAAATAGTTCTGTGTTAAAACTTTCAAGTTTGCTCTCTTCAAATTTACTAGAGAAGTTGCATAAAATTGCTGGCAAAGTGCTTTTTGCTAACTAGAAGGATGGTATGCTGTTTGTCAAGCCAAGTACGCTGGCATCTTGCACAAGTTTTTCATTAACTACAAAGGCCTTAAGTTCAACCATGTACTAGGTATTTAAATTGAAACGGCAACTCCAACGCCTTGTGGCATGTGGCATGCAACGTAAAATTCGCCAAAACTAGTTGAATAAAATACAAAAAAATAAAGAAGTAGAAGAAGCGAAAAAATGCCGCAAAGCGAGCGCAGCAAATTGGAAAAGATAGCACACAAAGCGCACACAGAGCAACATTAAAAAAATAAACCAAGCAAAAATAGACGAAGGCAAAGAAAAAAAAAGTGGCAAATGAAAACAGGTAGAGCGACATCCATGTCCTGGGACGTCCTGGGGGTATCAGCAACCAAATAGCTAGGGGAGTGGGGAGACAAGGCCCATATCTAATATCCTGCAACGCACAGGAGGACGCACAACATCAGAAGCAAACGTAGCAGCATCAGAAGCATCAACAGCCGCAGCATCGTCAGTCGCTGAAATAATTAACTCTGACTCAAACTCCCCAACGTCATCGTCAGGACTCATCATCATCCTCATCACCATCCTCATCATCATCATCATCATTGGCGCGCGTCTGCAGCAAACAGGAATTCATCAACATGGACAACGACTTCAGTACCTTTCCGTTCCATCTCTTGCAACCCGAAACTTTCATCAGCTCTCTGACAAAACCTTATAAAAGAAACTTCAATTCACTTTGCTTGCAATTCGCATCAACAATTCGTTTAAATATGTACACTTATCGGGCTTATGGGTTTTGGCATTAAATTTGTTGTATGTTTTGCAGCTCAAGTGCAGCCAACTTAATAACACTGCAAGTTATTGGACGTTGCCAGATTGTTGAAAGAAAGTTATAGTACATATTCATGCTTGATATCATAATAAGAAGAGGAAAGTACAATTTAATTTTAATTTTAATTAAAAAGCTTTGAGAAGAGTTAAATTAAAATATATATATTTGGAGTTTCCACGGTTTTTTAAAAACTATATTGTTATGGCATCACAATAAGAATCCAGATTCTTAATGGTTATAATCAATCCAGTGTTTTATCGATAATTCCAACTATAACTTTATTTGTGCTTAACTTAGAGTATGTTTTCGAGCTTACTATAAGTTTAATTTGTTTGAAATATAACAATATTGAACTAATCTTACGCCACAATCGAAATAATAATTATTAATATTATTTTTAGCTTTCTAAAATGAAATTCCTAAAGAAACAACCTTCTATTTGCATATTTTTTAAAGGGTATTTCATAGTTTACCCTGTAGTTTCATTCAATAATTTTTTTTGCTATTTGCAATTTTTCTTTCAAAGCTGTGAATAACGGTATAATTATAGAATACCCGAGAGTTTCATGGCGGAGTTGGGCTGATGAGGAGGTAGGTTAACTGAATTTGATTTAAAGCCTCGAGCTACGAGCGTGCATATTGATTGAAATTTTGACGTACAAATTGTAAATGAGCAAACGAGTTTCCCCAGCTTTCATCCCTTCTATCAAATGTACCTTCCTCCCACCCAGTCTGAACTATGTGTAGTATTTGTTATTGTTGTTGAGACGAAAATCCGCTTAGAGGGAATCGCCTGCCTAATTGGCCACCAACCTGGTCCCTTGCCTGGTTGTCTAGTTACTGACCAGCTCGGTTGTGCTAATCCTTACCAATTTGATGTACGAACTCTCTCTCGCATCTATCTTTGACTAAGCACAGACAATTAGATATCAGACAGTTCAGTTTTGGGGAAAGCAGACACATAATTAAGTTGGTGTATTTCATTTTCAATTTGGTTGCCAATTATGCTTCCAGTTTTGTCATTAGCTCCTTAAACAGAGCTGCTCGTCCAACGGCTAATTGAATCTGTGGTAAATTCACTTGTCTCAGAATCAGACTCTTACTTTGCTTAAAATTACTCCGTCTCGAGTGTCTATATTGATTGAAACTGTGGAAGTATTAGTCGCAGATAGGAAGTATCTAGTGCCTAAGGAGCATAATAAATCATCGGGGCATCAATTAGATGTTAGTATTCTTAGTATCTATTTCTTGAGAATGGTGTGTACACAAATAGTTTAACTAAATTAAATTAAATGTTTAGCTCAAAGATATCTTTGTTTCAATTGAACTAACATTGATAATTAGAATAAAGTTAGATATTATTATTAAATAAACTATTGCTAAAATTTATATAATGCTGATTTTATTCAATTTACAACATCGATCTAACTATAATTACTTTCTAGATATTATCTTTATTACATTTTGACTAATTAAAATGCTGTTAATAGTGTTATATCTTCTGTTTTTATTAAAATGTTTATTATTAATTAGATTTCAAGTGATTTTCAATCTAATGGAATATGTTTAAAGTCAACATACTTAAAGTAAGACAAGCTTAAGCCCTGAATTGCAATTGTCGCTAGAATTTGCTTAACGGCTCGTCGACACGTATTAATAGACAATTAGGAGGACAATCTCAGACTATGGGGAACTGCAGTTGAGTAAATCTTAATCAATGCCACATTTCCGGACTTGTGTCACGCCTTAGGGTTGTTGTTGTTGTCGTTGTTGCAACATGCTGCTGTGGCAGCTGTTGCTTTGATTCTCTCTCATGCTTGACACATATCCAATTAGCGAAATGCACTCGGCAATGCACTTGTAATCCAATGGTGATGTCCTCAGACAATCGGCTGGGGGGCGTTATACGCATCAATCGGCTTGGTTGTTGATTTGTCTCATGCACAAGGATAACGGCTGGCAGAATGTGTTTTGGTCCCCCGAAGCAGTAACGCAAACGCAAACGGAAGACAGAGATAATCACACAGCGATTGCCATGCCAGAAAAGGATGTCAGGAAGCAGTCAGGATCATGATGACAAAGTCGGCGTCGAAAGAATTGTCACGTACACGAAAGTCGCTTAATAAACAGCAGGGGGAACAAGGAATAAACCCCATTTCTCAGTCTGCTGATGATGATACAAGTGAATGCAAATGTCACTCGCAGCACGCCCTTTAGCCACGCCTCAAATTTTCCATTACCAAATGAGACTGTTGTTGTTGTTGTCGTTTTTCTTGTAGTTTGTTCTTTTGTTTTTCCAACACTGTGAAATTTGTTGCTTTGATTTTGCGGGCCATCAAAGTGGCAACTGAAGTTGAATGTGCTTGTTGTATGCAACAACAAACTTGCTACACATTTTCATAAGCTTGGCCATCATATTTTTATTTTCATTTACTTTTTCATGCGTTTTCCTTCCGCTTCTTCTACCAGCTACACTCTAATCCGCTTTTCGCCTGCGGTTTTCTCTGCTTTGACAAATTTTTATAAACATCATAAAAGTTTTCCAAACTCTTCCACTCATTTTGAGTGCAACTTTGTTTGTTGTAGTAGTAGACAAAACTATCCGACTTACCCCCCCCCCTCACAACTATACATGACATTTTCATCTTTTTACGTCCTCCAGACATTTATCAAACATAACAACAAAGTTAGCCCCAAAAATTATACTACAAAATTTGTTGAGTTTATGAAGTTTTTCATGCTCGACTTTTGCTTTGATTGTCTGCATCTGATCCCTGATATATTGATGGTCCGGAAACCAAATATACCAGAGGCTATCCATTATTATTATAGCAATAATTTGTTTTTAACTCATTTATGATGAATCTGAACTGTTTACTATGGTATAATATTCAATTATTATGCGATTAAATTAATTTGTATAACATGAAAATAACAGAAGTATTTAAAGTAACTATTTTCCACAGAATACGTTCTATTTGTATACATTTTTATAACTACAATATTATTTGTTGTTTAAAGCCCATTGTGCTATCCAATCTGCTTCTTTCCCCTGTAATAAATATCTTGTAAAAAATGTAAATATTTCGATCAACATGATATATTGGCCCATCAACAGAAAAAAAAGCCAGTTGCAATTAAGTATTTTTTTGCCATCCTTTGTTGAAGCGAAAATGACAACAAAAACTTGTTTATTGTTTTATTTTATTAATACGACATCGTTTGAAGACTGTGGCTTGAAAAACTCGTCTCTGACTGTGGCAGATGCGTTGCTGTCATCAGCAGAAATTGAAAATCCATTTGAAATTGCAATTTTCACACATAAATATTGGCAATATGTGCAGATTATGCATTGTTGTTGTTGTTGTTAGCTTTTGCGGTCAATGGCAATGATGATAGGAGTCATCACAGGTAATAAAGTCGCTGAAACAGGTGTCTGATGACCTCGGATAACCTGTGATGACAATTGCAAATGGATATTGTTGTGGTAAAGTTGCTTGTTTGATGAATCTTTTAACCACAGAGTCGAAGAAATGATGCGTTTCCAGCCTTACACAATTTAAAATAGTTTCTTAAGTAACTTGCGAGTTTATTATACGAATATATAATATTAATAATTGTTTTTTCTATATTAATAATATTTTATATTAAATTAAATGCCAGCATAAGAGTTAGTATAAAAGAGTTATCATTTAATACATTATTAGTTAGTTTTTGAATTTTGTGTAGTTTTTTATTTGTATTTTTTATTGATTTATATAAAAACTGTGACTTCTTAAAGTTCTATTTGCCCCTGACACTTTAAAACGTAATCAACTTGAACTGAGCTTCACTCTAATTCCCAGGTAATCCGTTAGTTGGTCTGTGGCCTTTGTTTGTGTTCCCTGCGGGGGGAGCGACTCGGCTTTTCACTGCATTTTCCAAGCAATTGGCGCTGAGCTACACAAAGCAACAGGCGAGCAAAGAAAATGGTAGATGGCTATAAAAAGGAGTTAAGAATTGAAGTGAACAACTTAGAGAAAGTTAGGAACTTTAAAGTTGAGGAACAATTGTTAGTTTGTGAGCGGGACATTATGCAAAATTCAATTGTGAATCAACTGGGAGCTAAGGAATTTCGCTAGTTTTCATTTTCAGCTGTTGTTGTTATTGTTTTTTTTTCACTTGAGCGCATTTATGAAGACTGTTCTGAAGAAGCAGCAGCAGCTGTTAAAAACAACAACAATATTAAAAAAATAAGTAAATGTTTTTGCTTTGTAAAAGGCGCGTCTCCATTTTTCATTATGGCGCCCGCGTATTTGTCTTGGCAAGTGCCAGGACGATCTCTTGTCCTGTTTGTATAAAATTGTTAGCCAAAGCGCACTGAAGTAAATAAAAACAACAACAATGAGTCTCAGTGTGCACACAATGGGCAAAAATGTGCGGCAAAATGAGCAAAAGCAAAACGTAATTAAAACGCACTCAACGTCATCTTCATCATCAGCTTGCAGCAACTCCGTCCTGGCGAGACAATTAAAAGCAGCGTTGCAGCCACCAAGGGATATCTTTGTCCATCCTTTTTCCTGCAGCGGGAAGTGGCAAAGGTGGCATAACCACCGCGCATCCCCTTATACCTAATCCTATGTGCACAATCTAACAACAGTTTCAGTTTGCCCAGCGTCTTCTCTTGCTTCTTGCTAAAGTAAAATTAATTTTAAATTTGAATACGCGCCATTTTCTTCTTGGCCAAAGCATTTGGCGGTTGCCATTTTCAAGAGAACCATCGCCGGATCCATTCAAGTGTCATGGCAAATAGTTAACCCACCAGCCAGTAAATTCATTTTTAATATTTTCCTTGTCCCCTCTTTTTTTTATATGCTTTATTTATACCCAGCAATCATAAAAGAGCAGAAAATGGCAGCATCAAATTGTGCAACTGTGAACTTTAGATAAAGGCGTTGATTTTGTATTCTTGCTAGAAAAGAATCAGCATTTGGCATTTTGTTAAATGTCTATACAAGCTGATGAAAACTTGTACTAATATTAAAGTATTTTTTGAAGAAAGAAACCTTGATAAATTTAATAAAAATTGGGAAATAGATTCAAATATATAACTGTTGTTCTGCCTTTGACTTTCTAACTATATCTAAATGCTAGAAACTTTGGGATTTCTAATATTAATACTTACATGAAAGTTATTAGTTCTTAGACCTTGATTTCTTATATGATTTATATTACAATCTGCTGTACAGGGTATATTTAATTATATACTTTAGTCTATGAACATTTTCTCGTTACATCTTTATATGCATTGTTCTTTTCTTTATATATGTTTTTATCAGCTATAACAATTTTTAATAGAACATTTTAATGGTTTTTGCGATACTTACATTTAACCTAACGCCATAAAAATGTGAACATGGACGACATGTCAGCGCTTAAGTGTTTGCAGTTTGCAGAGAGCAAGACCTTTAAATCAGAGCCACACATGCTATAGAAGATAGATTGATTTACTATAATATATAACTATATCTCTTAAATTCATTTGTATACTTATTTATTAATTACATATTGCAGCTAATTTAATTGGCATCGATACCATACACCATCAGACGCTGTCTGGCCAGGAGATGGATCAACTGAATGAGCATCAACTGGACAAGGTGGCCAACAATGTGAGCGTCTTCTATCGCGTCTCGCCCCGTCACAAGTTGGAGATTGTCAAGTCGCTGCAACGGACTGGCAACATTGTGGGCATGACGGGAGACGGAGTCAACGATGGTGTTGCCTTGAAGAAGGCGGACATTGGCATTGCGATGGGCAAGAATGGCACAGATGTGTGCAAGGAGGCGGCTGATATGATATTGGTTAATGATGATTTTCATACCATTATGTAAGTACGCGAAAGTGCAATGACACTAGCTGAAAGCTGAGGGAACTTGAGAAGATATCAAAACTAATTTTGTATATTTATTTAATTAACGTCAATCGAAAATAATGATTTAAAATTAAATTGGGAAATAAGTAAACAAATTAAACAATTAAATCAGAATAGATATCATTTTAAATGTAATAGTTAAAAGATTAAAAATGTCGTTTAATTAATTTAATTGAATTTGGGAATACCCAACGAGAATATAAATGATTAAGTGCCACTTTCAGCTATTGTCATTAGTATTATTTATTTGAATTGTTCTAATTTGTTTCCCCTTGCAGCGCTGCCATTGAGGAGGGCAAAGGCATTTTCTACAACATTCGGAACTTTGTGCGCTTTCAGCTAAGCACTTCGATTGCTGCATTGGCATTGATTGCGCTGGCCACGTTAATGGACATTGCCAATCCGTTGAATGCCATGCAGATACTGTGGATCAACATTATAATGGACGGGCCGCCGGCACAGTCGCTGGGCGTGGAGCCCGTGGATCATGATGTGCTCAAGCAGAAGCCCCGGAACGTTAAGCAACCGATGATCACGAAATCTGTGGTGGTCAATGTTCTGCTCAGTGCCAGCATTATTGTACTGGGCACATTGTGGGTATTCCAGCGAGAAATGGCCGACGGGACGCTGGGCAAGACGAAGCGGGATACGACAATGACATTCACATGCTTTGTATTCTTTGATATGTTCAATGCGCTCTCGTGTCGCTCCCAGACAAAGAGTGTCTTTACCATTGGACTGACCACCAATCGGATGTTCCTGCTGGCCGTTGCCTTCTCGATAATTGGCCAAATGCTTGTCGTTTACTTTCCGCCCCTCCAGATGGTATTCCAAACGGAGGCGCTAACACCCTATGACATACTCTTTCTGGTCACGCTCACCTCCTCCGTGCTGATTGTCTCCGAGATCAAGAAGTGGTTTGAGCGCTCACTGGAGCGCAAAATGTACAGCACCCGATCGGAGTTGGACTTTGTATGACAAAACGCAAGCGCTAGAGAAGAGTTGCATCCAAAAGCCGAGTAAATTAACAAAAAACACTAACAAAATAATAAAAAAAACCACAAAAAAATAGCAAAACTATGCAGAAACCAAGTGAGGAGCGTGGCAGCGTCAACGGGGTGAGAGTGAGAGGAAGTGGAAGTGGAAGAGAACGACAAAGGGATGGAGAGAAAAATAGCAACATGTGTGTTTAATTTTACATTTACACTTAGTCAGCGCCAAAGCCAACAACAAATTAACTAGCCCAAATCGAGAATCGAATATACACGAATCGAACCAAAATTACAATATGTCCATATTTGTCAATATATCAATAACAATATGTCAAACTGTCAATATCTTCGGATCGAGCGAATTCCAATTAATTTCCAAAAATTAGTAGCAACAAATGTAAGCGATCGATTGATGTGTTAAATTTTGTTTGTGCTTCTCTCTTTCACTTTACTTAAACATATCTACTACTTAGTTTCTTCAGTTTTCAGTTTTGCATTATTATTTAATAATTATAATTTTAAAATTGAATTTCTTATATATAAGTAGACAAATTTGCATGTATGTAGTTGTATTTTAAATTTGATTCAGTTCTAAGTGAAGTTTGCAAGCAATTTAATTGTAAAAAAAAACAAATCTCTTTGTATATCTCAAAGCGCATCCGATAATAATATATACAATTAATTATATAGTACATGTTTAATTTCCATATATATCGATGCGATCTATTTACTTTGGCTTTCCATTTAAACGCGCTCTAGTATTTACATTTATGTTTAATTTACACATTTTCCATTTAAGGTCTGCAAAACATTTTAATGTGATATTATTTTAAGCACATAGAAATCAATTCAACCACCACACACAAAGAAAGGAAATTCAAATACATTTCCTACACAAAAACCATTTTTATTTTGCTTCTTTATAAGCTCAACAGTTATTTTAATTTTCTGATAAATAAATGTTTGCAATTTTAAATCACATTTAACTCAAAAAACACAAAAGGGAAAACCATTCTTTTAATTAATTAACTAATTCCCTAAATATTATCTTTCTTCAACAGCAGCGAACAACAATTTCAATATCGATCGAATGAGGCAGCAGCTGAATTAAGCTACAAATTAACCCCCCCACCACCCCCTCCGACAAAATGTAAAATGAAATGTGCAACAAGAGTAGCGGGTAGAAAGAAGGAGAACGCAAAGCTTAGCAAATGGTTTTTTAAAAATTTTGTTAATTAATTTATTCGGTATTTAAAGTTTGTGTACAACAACAACATGGAAAACTCTAGCGCGAGAAAAACAACAATTTTTTGAAGAAATTTGTCAATACGACCACAGTTCAAAATAGACAAATATTTATTTAAATAATATTGAATTCATAATAAATATTTGTGTAATTTGAATCGGGTTGGTTATGAACCAAAAGAATTTGATTCACAAAGAAAAAAACGATTTATGAATCTAAATGCAAATTAATGCAATTATATAAACCAATTGGTATCAATAATATTTATTTATTGCCAAGAGCAACTTGCAATTCACGTTTAGGTTAACAGAAACCACAAAGCAATAAGTAAAACAATACAAGTTGATTACAAATAGGTTTTCATTAGAAGTGAAATCGAGTTTTTTGGTATCTTCTTTAATCAAATTAAATAACTGGTAAAGCGAAATATTTATTTATATACTTATAATCGAAATAGAAATTAATTTGTTAAAAATACAAATATCTAAAAGAAAAAAATACTAAAACATTTGTTAGATTCAGTACGAATATACATACGATAATTCGAAAAAAAAACAACTAATTGTTCAATTTACAGCGTTCATTCAGCATACCTCTTACAATACCTACCAATATCTCAGACATTTGGATTCATATCATCACATCTCAGCAAAGATTATATTACGAGTATATATGTATTTAAGTACCAATTATTCGGACACATTGCACCGAAGCTTTTCAAGCACAACATTTCTTCTTAAAGTTTTATTAAAAAACCTTTTGACTTCATTAGGAAACCATGTAATGTTTCAGTAAGTAGATGATGCATATCACAATTGCACTTGGCGGCAAGGCAAGGAAAGCTACTCAGTAATCTTGAAATCCTTGGATCACAGCACTCCAAAATCTATTGCACTTTTCGGCATTTTGTCGATTAATCAGTTCTAACAAGGCTAGGCAAATACTAGTAACAAAATTTGTATACTTTAATGGACCAAGCATTAACAATTATTTAAATTATTTACAAATGCGCATCATAAACACACGCACACACACACACACACATCGAGTTCAAGCTAAGCTCTCACACACTGCACACACTCATATATCATGGCTAAGAAAATGTAACGAAAAAAAAGGGAAAATCTTTAAAAACCTAAAAAAAATAAAAACAGAAGAGTGGAAGGGAAGACAGAAATATCTTAAACTAAAGTTAATGGAATCGTTCTACAAAGCAAGCAAAATTCATTCATAATCATAGCCCACACGCAGACACCAAACATCTCATCCACAATGGTAACAATAATTAGTAAATTAAGTGTATTTAATTAATTAATTAACAACTATTACATATGTGAATGTCTGAATAATGAAATTAATAACATAATACGAGTTCAATAACTAGAAAAATATCAGCAAAAACAGGTATTAAAATTATAATATCTAGAGTTCGTTGGAAAATGGCAACAGATTTCGAAGAATTTTTATGGAAACCAAAATGGAAATGCTTGCTAAAAGTAATTTATACTTATTTACTGATAATAGTATACATAATACAGCAAATAACTAACAATTGTCCAAATGACAAAGATACTTAGTCGAAATGTATGAGATTATACGAAAACTATATAAATCGTGCTATATGTAAATGTCTTAAACTTCTGGATAAAATATTGCACACACACACAATTAAACAATTAAAGCTACTAACTGATATTATTTCGAAGCTCAAAACAATTCGATTTCGGCACTATTTTATACTACTTATTAGTTATTTGTCCTAAAAAGTATGTACAAAACTCTGGAATTAGTTTGTTTTCGTTATCTCTGATTCAAAGAAAACTATGCGCTAACTTAACATACAAAAACAAAAAAGAAAACTATGTCTAACTGTGCTATTAAATGTAAGCTTAAATGATATATAGAAGAATATCTCCATAATAGAGCTATATAATGCGAATACGAGTATTTCTAAAATATTTCCAATACTTCTAAAACAAGCTATAAAGTTAATTTTTCTTTGGTATGTTTTCTATTTTCACACAAATGTTTAAGCTAATGCAAATTCATTCATTAAAATCTGAAGATTTTCAATTATTTCACGTTTCAGTTACTAAAATCGCGCTCTATTAATCTAATACTAAACAAATTATACAAATAAACAATAATATACCACTACGAGTATGATATAAATTAAACCAATCTAATTAATATGTATCACCGAACAACCAAGAAATACAAATATTTACTAATAAAACTAACTTTATGTAGTAAGCAATCGTGTTATTCTTCAGTTTATTGGGGGAAAGTCGTTAGAAGATTAATTCAAATATAAAAGAAGTTTAATCTTTACAAATGTACATTTTGCTATTCATTTAATTTAATTTGGCTTTCTGAAATTGGATACATTTCATGGTCTATAACTAAATTCGGATTAAATTCAATTTCTACAAATCTCGAACTCCACACATTTAAATTGAGTGGCTCGAATGAGATTTTTAATTTCCGATGTTTAAGTACAGATAGAGTCTGAAATGGAGAGACAGTTTATATACAGCTAGAGTTAATTTAATTGTAATATATATTTACCTGCTTACGATTGCGATCCAGAAGAGTGTTGTGGACATGCAGAGTGAGCGGAGTCTCTGAAGATCGCTTATTGAGTACTCTATTTTTGCAGTTGTCACTTAGTGCCAAAAACAGATCATCCAAATTGGAGCTGGATAAGTTTAGTATGTTTAAAGAATCAGACTGGTCTACTGCATTCCATATCTGAAAAGCTGTGGGCAAAGTACGCATTCTGATCAAATGGAGTTCTTCTAGCTTTCTTAGATGGGCACACATGCTGTTCAACTGATTCGATCCAATGTCATCTTCCTGCAGGGTCAGTCTACGTAGATTTTGCAAACGATTGATGGTGTCGCACATAGAAGAACTAGGAAGAACACAGAAGGCATCGTTGAAGAGCAGCGATTGCACCTTAAGTGGCTGCAATTTTGCCACTGTTTTCAGCACATATTCGTAATAGTCGCGGGTGTAGAACGCCAGTCTGCGAAACCTGGGTAAGTGCAGTAAATTATGTAGAAACTCGCCCAGCAGATGATGATCGTCAATCACGAGTTCCTCCAGCGTATCGATTCTAGAGGCAGGTTGAATAGCTCTGCCGAGATTTACATTATATCCATAAAAGAGTATCGTGAGCTTGCGCAGCGGCAACGAACTGAAAATCCGCTTAAGCATCGACTCGTCCAACGATTCGCAACAGTACAAATGCAGCTCCTCCAAGTGGTTCCAGCACCACAAATACTCACCGGTGGTGGTGCTGCTCTGCAGCTTTAACTTGGTCAATTGTGGAAACAGTTGAGTCAGCAGTAGAATTCCCTCATCTGAGTCTGTTTCGTGGAAATACATTTCACAGTCCAGACTGAGCATTTTGGGAAAACTGTAGGCAGTCAATGCTTGCAAGAACTTCATACTGCGATGACACAATGTTAAACTTTGAAGAGATCCGCTGGCGCATTGCAGAAAATCGTGCATCTCATCTGGATACTGCTGGAAATGATCCAGAACTTGAATATCTACGTTGGCGACTTTAAGTCGCTGCCAGTGATATTGTACATTGGCACGCAGACTCCGAGAAACCTGCCTCAATGCCAGTTGATCTTTTAAGTCTGGCAAATACTCCAGAATTTTAAGTCGGCAGTCATCGTTAAGTTTATCTAACATTATTAATTTTCACTAATCACTAATCGTATCAAAAATAAATCAGCTGTCAAACGTAATACTATATTGCACTAAAAAGTGTACATTTATATACAATATATTAATTTTATTTTGATTGTTATCAACAAGCAAGCCGGATAAACTTTTGTTGAAATGACGTCAAGGTAGTGATGTGAAAAATCATCGATGCATCGAGCATCGATTGTTTTTGCGCGATGTTTTGCGATGTTTTTCGATGTTTTGGCTCATACCGATGTTTATCGATGCATCGATGTTTGACAAAAACATCGACCCTTAATTTCACAATATGCGCATTTGGTTTAAGTGCCGCACATGATGGTATGAAAAACACCTATCCGAACTTACATAAAATAGCGCTGCAATTTTTACCAGTAGTGGGATCTTCACTTCCCTCTGAACGGGTTTTTTCAGCGGCATCAAATATTTTAAGCCAAAAAAAGAAACAGGCTAAGACCAGATCGACTAAGTCGCATTTTATTTTTACAAAGTATCGACTAAATATACTTTTAGTCAAAGGTTTTGAGACTGCTTTGAAAGCTTGATATACACAAGACTGCTAAGGAAGCATTGTTATAATTTTAATTTTCTTCTTAAACATTGCTAGTCAATACATAAATAAATAAGACTGCTAAGAATGCATGTATTGTTATTTTCTTTTTTACGCATTGTCAATAAAGTTAATGATAGGAAAACAATATTTCTATTATTTTATTAATTTAAATACTAGTTAACCGATATAAAAGCAACATTTTTAGAGAAAAAACTTAATAAAACTATAAATTGAATAAAATTAAAAAAAAAACAAAATGGTTTGAAAACATCGGACATCATCGATGCATCGATGTTTCTGTCCGATGTTTAACACAACATCGATTTCTCATTTTGTAAACATCGATGAACATCGACATCGAACATTCGAACCAAATTTACATCACTACGTCAAGGCGGCGGCGTGTTGAATATCAATCAGCTGATTGAACTGCTTTTAAAATACTCACCACTGCAAATAAATTACTGCTTGCTAAGAACACACCGGCAAGCGGTACACTGCCTGCAGTAACAAATGGCAAAGCAGTTTTACTGCGTTTGAATTCATATTTAAATTATTTTAATTTAGATTCTCTTTTTAACTGGCAATTATTAACTAAACAGAATTTATTTATATTGATATAGTTTGCTTTACAAAAGCAACAAAGTTGGCATGTAGCTAGCTAAAAGCATTTCTATTTATATTCCTATTATTATTGTTAATATTTAAGTTTTTCTCATTATTGTTACATTCATATTCAACTTTTGCATATTTTTATCCGTGATGAATGAGGAGATTATTAAGAAGGACGCTCGTTATACCTATATAGATACAAAGCCGACATATAGCAGCACTGTATTAACCGGTCAATGGTTTAATACACGTTGTGAAACTATTCCACAGAGCAAGTCTGCGATAGTTCCATGCGTGTTGCTCGGCGAGAATGCTCCAGACAAGGTCTGCGAGCGACATATGACGACCAACCAGGAGGATTATTCATTGGAGGACTTTGAACCTAAGTTAGTGGCACGCGACTTTTTCGATTGCAGAGTCAGTAAATATTTCTATTCGAAGAATCAGCGAGCAAGCCAGAAATATATTGATGCGGAAAAGTATAATAATAATTATACATCAATGAATACGCTGGTCTACGATCTATGGCCTAAGATGCTCAAGGAGAAACTTGAGCTAGCTTCTAAAGACACTTCCGATTCGCTTGCCTGCAAGAAGGTTCTGAACAGCTGGAAACCCGAAACTCTCGACGCCTATGGCAATAATAGTTCTATAAAGCGTCCCATTTTTAAGGAGTCATTATGCCCATGCCCACCGCCCACAGTTTATAGACGTGATTTTATACCCCGATATCCGAGCGTACCGATAAAACATAAGACACAGGATACAATCGACAGATTGTAACACTTATGGACAGTATCAAAGAAGTACTTTAAATTATATAAGTAGTTAATGTATAATTAGTATTGGAGGATATATTGCTAAATTATAATACGCAATTTTAAGCAAAATTAACTTAAATATGAATTTTTATATCCATGTCTGAACTTACTTTTTAATCAGTTTCAATTTGTTGTTTGTTTCAGATATATCAGATTTTTACTGATTTTATTTTTTCCTTTTTTTTCTTCATTTTGTTCCTTGTTATTTACAAATATTTCCCTATGGAGTATATGGTTGCACCGCCTTATGGCAAGCAAGTCTTAATTGGCAATTGGCTGGATCGTCGTTACGCTTTTGATGAGAAGGGCAATGGCATCTTGCCGGGTCTGAATCCGCCACAGCAATGCGAGCAACATCGCTCCCTCAGCCAGGATACCTATACGGCGGAGACGTACAAGGGAGACGAGTGCAAAAGGGATTTCGTGGATAAGCGAGTGACGCGCATGCGCAACTTTTCCATGAGCACCTCGTCGAATGTGCAATTTTTGGATAATCCAGCGTTGAGAAACAATTTCACAACAACAAATACATTGCTGTTCGATTGGTTGCCAAAAATGCAGATAGAAAACTCTGTGAAGCAGAAGCTTCCTTCCGCAGGACGTCCTGAAATATCGCATCAAACCGACTTGTTACAGTGCTTCGGCAATCTCACAAAGACTCACAAATCTGCCGATCAACAAAAAAATAAACGGACATTGGAGAATCTGCAACAAATGCAAACCACCTACGACATGGCCTATAATCTGACAAGCAAACTAAGTGGTCGCTTCCAACAGTTGTCAAGGAAAACCTAAATTTTCAATAAACAACTGAGAGAGAGGACTCCGCAATATAGTTGGGAAGCTAGCAGGTGGTGGATGTCCTGCGGCTAGCCTCACAGCTGTATTGTGAGGTCCCACACAGTTGCGGTAGATCCATTGAACTTGAGTTTCTATTGAGATGCGTTACCATATTTTGATAGCCATGACTCTGGCTGGGTTAACTAATTTAGTGGGTTTGTTTATTTCCAACGATACCAACTCGCTTGTCACTCTGGCACTCGTTTTGCTAATCGGTCTATTAGGTTAGGTTAGGTTAGGTTAGGTTAGGTTAGGTTAGGTTAGGTTAGGTTAGGTTAGGTTAGGTTAGGTTAGGTTAGGTTAGGTTAGGTGAGGTTAGGTTAGGTTAGGTTAGGTTAGGTTAGATCTTACAGACAGCTCAAGCTCAGATGAGTTCAGTCCATTGTGGTGTCTGTTGGTTGTAGGAATAGATGTGGGGGGTTATGGAAGAGTTGACGGGAGCGGGAAAGAAAATGTTACACTCTGATGTCCTTAGTTGGTGCCGTTGGGCGGAATTCGCCCCACTGGAACCAGCCAGTGAAGTTCACGAAGAGTGCCAGATCCTCCAGTCGCAGTTTTGCCAGACTGTCCAGTTCCTCGAAGAAGGGTTCCCCGAGAAAGCGGGGTGCTCCTTCTAAGAAGTGCAGGGCATTCACAGAGTAGATGTTGGATACTCTCGTCTTCCCCTTCGTTCGTCATCGCCATTCCTCCAATGGGACAGTGACCCGTTAAGACTCCTATCAACACCCTAATCCTGTTCTTGCTAAAGTGTGGGAGTTCTAATGATCGCTTTGGGTCACATTCTGGCCAAAGTGCTTTGGATACATTGCATGGGTCGTAAGCGGTAATCAGTCTATTACTCGCTTAACTTCTTGTTCTACTTTTACTCGCTCTACTTCTTGAATCACTCCAAATGTCTTGCATTTGCAATAAATACAATATTTAGACCCTTCACTTTACTAAAGTATAAGGGTAACAGGTTTAAGGAAGTCTGTTAGACCCCATAAACTATATATATGTATATTCTTGATCAGCAATAACAGCCTTGTCCGCCCGCCCGTCCGTCCGTCTGTCCCTCTGTATGAACACCCAGATCTCAGAGACAATAAGCGCTAGTTTTATATTACAAGATTCAATTTATTCATTTTCCATTTCTTGTATAATAATATAAGTTGTTTTTTTTTTTGTTGTTTTTTCTTTTTTGACGTATTTTAAGTAGTTTCTATGTTTTTTATTTTGGATGCCAGAAATTCATTGTAGTTTCCTTTTTTAATTTTCCTTCTTTTCTTTTTTTTGGTTGCACATGCCGTGGCACTAGCTTAGCTTTATCTTTTGAAATTAGTAGGTCGATTAGACGTTTACAATACTTTTGGTTTTGGATTTTGCCATGTTATACTCGTATAATATATATATGCTTTAAATATTAATAATTATTACAAAAAGTAAAATTTGACGACATTAAACTAGATGACGACGTTTGCATATATATATTTAAATCGCTTAAATATTTTACTTTTTGACTTCTTTAGTTCTGGTTTTTTTTTGGTTTTCTTTTTTGTTTTTTTTTGGTTGCCTTAAAATCGCGTTTTGGATTAATTTTTTTTGGACATTTTTGACTGCCTTGAAATTGTTTACTTTTTGGCTGACGATTACATTATTAAAATTATGCTTAAAATCTAAACCAATGGAAAGAGTTGTGTGGTTTGTGGTATGTGATCTGTGGGTATCAGAATAAGTATCGGTTTGAAATGGTTTTGTGTATTTCCTTCTCTTCCATATTTAGGTGGTCAAAAGATGTGTGTGTGTGTGTGAGTGAGTGTGTGTGTGTGGGTCAGTGTAGTTGGTGTGATGGAATTTCCATCTTGTGGTTGTGGTTTTCTTTTAATTTTTAGAAGTGTGTGTGTGCTGATTATATGCTCATATATAATATATATATGTAAGTAGCTTGTTTTGTTTTTTGGTTTTTGCTTACAACAATTAAAATTTTGAATTTCCACTTTGTTTTTTTGTAAGATTTAGTATATTTCCGCTTTTATTAGTATATGTACTTATTTACTTGCGTTTTGTATAATGATGTGTATTTCTTTCTTTTTTTGCTTTTTGCTTTTTGAATTTCGTTCTTTTTTGTCCATTTTTTCGGTTTCAAAATTGATAAATACCTCTATTCGCTTACCATAATTTAGTATTAATTTTAGTTTTAATTTTAATACCTAAAGTATTTTATTTTTAGTATTACTTAAATGTTGCTGAAAGTTGTGTTTCCTCCTTTTCAGTTTTCTTACGTTTTTTTGTTCGTTTTCTTTTGGTTGTTGTTAATTAAAAAATGATGCTTAAACATTTGGCTTAAATGTAAATTTTGTTTTTTGTTTTTTTTTTGTTGCTCCAAAAATGTAATTTAATGTAAATAGTAGTTGCCATTGTTGTTTTTTGTTTTTTTTTTGAAAATTTTGTAATTGACGAGATTTGTTTTTGTATTAGCCGAGAGTTAAAGTTTTGGAAAAGGCCGAGAAGTGTTTTCATACCGTTGATTTTGTTTTTTCTTTGCCTTCAGGTCAAGTCATCATTTTTAATTATATATTTTAGTTTTTGATATCTAAATTATCATTACAATTTGCCCTTATACCATTCATTTTGTTTTTTGTTTTGTTTATTTTTTCAATACCAAACTTTTCCTTGACGATCCTCGCATCTTGTAGGACATATTTGAAATATCTTTTATATTTTTTGAAGAATAATTTGCTGACATTGCATTTTATTCATTTATTTTTGTATCCAGCCAAAATGTAGTTAAATTATCTGTTGCTAGATGCAAATTGTTTATTTTCTATATATATGTTTATTAGCCACAAATATTTATTAAAACTTTAGTATCGAAACTTGCATTGCCAGTTTTAGGTTAGTTTTTGAGATGTTTGTTGTAATTTTTGTTGTTGTTCTTGTTGTTGTTGTTGATGTTGTTTGCAAAAAACAAATTGTGGAAAAAACTTGACATGAAAAAGAAAATTTGGTTTAGATTGAAAATCATAATGAAATCAAATCGAATCATAAGAAAACTGAAATTAATTTGAATTTTTGTAGCCAGTTTTATTGCTTTTCATGTGCATTTTTAAGGGTTTTTAGGGTTTTTCTTTTTATTTTCTATATTTTTATACCAATTGCATTTCCTAATTATTCTTTTTTTTACCAGTAAAGTGAGATTTTTCTGTTTTTTTTATTTTATCTTGTCTCTTGTAATATAAAAAAGATTTTTACATTTATTTTTCTTGTTATTTGTTGTTGTTGTTGTTGTTGTATTTGTATTTGTTGTTTGTTGCTTTCATATAGAAGTTGATTTTCAATATGAATTGAATAGAAATTATATAAATTGATATATAAAAAATGTTTAACAATCGTTTTAAGCTATTGTTAGTTTTGTTTTGTTTCTTTAAAAAATATAATACATTTATATATATATATATATATGTATATATATGTACATATATTTATTTGTTGTTGTTGTTGAGTTTTCTTTGTTGTTGTTTACAATCAATAACTTTATTATTATATATGCTTTTGATTTGTTTCAACTGTTTTTTAATTCATCTTTTGTTCGATTTAATTTAAATTCTTGCGCTTTTGTTTTGTCTATTGTTGTTGTTGTTGTTGGCTGTATAAAAGTTGTTCGTTAAGAAAAATGTATTGTTTATTGTACTATGGTTGCTGTTTTGCGGTAAATGTTGCATTTGTTGTTGTAAGTTGTAGGCATGTTGTTGCTGTTGTTGTTGTTGTATATATTGTTGTATAAATCAAAAGATTCGTTTGTCGGTTTATCAGTTAATCAGTTAATCAGGCTATGGCAACTGCACCGGTGTGGGCGTGGCTGCCAAAAGGCAACTGAACTCCCAACCGATCAGCTTTTGTTTTTATCACTATTGCTTTGTTTGATTTGTGGCTTTGATTTCATCTTACACTGCTTAACAAGGAAATGAAACGCAATTATATTTCTCACTTTCTGATAAAAAAAAAGAGACTGGTGAATTGAATCAACTTAATGTTTGTTGTTGGTTTCTCATTGCGGATATGTTGTTTTCAACTAAAAAATTGAAATTTCATATGATTCTTAACTTGTTTTTTTGTTTGGGCGAGTGCTCAATTAATAATATTTATATGCACTCATTGTTTCTCTTATTTAGAACATAAATTTTAGCTATTTTTCTTTTGTTTTTATTTTATTAATTTTATACAACGCATTTTGTCGGATTGCGGAATGAGAATAATAATAAATAATTGATTTACTTACTTTGGTACTATTGCAGTTTTTTTGTTGGGTTTACACATTGTAGTATATCTTTTTGTAAGCTTATGTACAGTTATACATATAGTTCAGTAAATATAATATAATAATGATAATAATAATAAGTAATATATGTAGATCTCCTGTCTGTTTGCTGAACCGTAAATAAAATTTGTTTCTATTGTTCTTCTGTCTGTCTGTTTTTTTGCTCAGCTATTTCTATGGTTATTATTATGTGGTAGTCCCTGTCAATTGTTTATAATTATAATTAATTACAAACTGTACTATTCAACTGAGAAAAAAACATGGTAAGAGTTATATTTCTATAAATAAATTAGCAACTTAACAAATTGTGTTCGTTTCTCTATTGTTTCTCTGGGTTTTTTTCCCAATACCTCGAACTTAAATATCATAATAATTTAGCTTTGTTTTTTAATTATTTATTTTATATTATGCGAGCGAAAGTTTTAAAAATATTTCTTTTGCATATTTCACTTAACACTTAGTCAAATTTTACTTTAGTTTGTTAAATGTTAAATGGGTTCATTAAGTAAAAATGTTACTATAATTGAGTTTATTTTTTCGTGTTTTGACTTTTGCTATTTTTTTGTTGTCTTGTGATTGTTTTTTTGGTTTTTGTTGTTGGTTTTGTTTAGTTTTATTTAACTATTGTTCACTGATGCTGTTATCCTGATTGTAAAAAATTCTGTAAAATATTCTCGGTACTATTTCTCTTGGTTTTGTGGCTTCATTTGTTGCAATAACAACAATTGTCTTCATATAAATATAATATAAATAAATCATTTGATCATTTGATTTGATTCCATTCGGTTATATCATAAATTACTTGTTCTATGGGCACATTGTGTGTATTGCAAAAAGTTTACTAAATGGCCATTAAATGTTATTACTTGACTTTGTTTTTGGGACTCTGGCTCACTCTGTCTGTCTGTCTGTCTGTAGTAATTATAATAATATGGGGGTTATAAGAATACTTTTTTTTAGCTTGGCGATTTGTAGGAACAACAAGAAATCATTTGATATTTTGGCAAATTTGTATAAATGATAATCCAAATAATATATTTTGTTGAAATTGGTTTCTAAATGTAACTTATATAAACATTAATCTAACAAGAGTATTTAATATGCTAACCCAATAAATTCGAGGTAGAATATTGACATCTATGCTTTAGTTATCCCTTTTATTATTATTATTTGTAATTTGTTCGGTTCTGTTAATATTATAAGTATGTATATTCTATGATCTGTTTCTGTACAAATATACATATATGTATGTATGTGTCTGGTATGTATGTATGTTTCGTATGTATGTTTCGTATGTCTATGTTACATTTCAATGATGTAATAAGGAACCATATTTTGATTGTTGCACAAAACTAAAAACTGAAAATGAACACAATATAAACGAGCCACTAATCGAGCCTGTCTAGGGTTGTCAAGTTTGCCATTGTCTTGCATACATATTCAACTTTTTGCAATATATTCATGGTTTTTTATTTGTATCGAGTTATTTCACTGATTCATTCAATATTCATTAAAAACTAACGAGGCTATTGTTGTTGCTGTTGCTGTTCTTGTTGTTATTCAGTTAAATAATAAACAGTTTCGATTTAAGTAATATATTTTTTTTTGCTATTTTACAATTATTATGCTGTCAGTACTGTTTGTTTGTTTGTTCTGTGAGTTTTCTTTGCTTTTTGCTTTTATTTAACTATACCTTTAGCTGGCTGTGGTGTTTCTTCAATGTTTAATGTTTACGTCAAATATAAGTATATATATATATATATATATATATTTCCTATATATATATATACATATATAGAGAGAGAGTATGTATTAAATACGTTAAAAAATATAATACACCATACATATAATATAAGAGTTTAGGTTTTTCCATGCACTATATGCTATTTGTACATACTCGTACATACACTTGTATGTATAAAGTATGTAACTAGTGTAATGTATATATATATGTATATATATATCTATATATATATTTCATATTCTTGCTGCTGTTCATGTTCATGTGTTGATATTTGAGAATTCAACTAAAAATCATTTGAAAAACAAATCAAACAGTTTTCTTTTGTGGGCTTAGATCGGGATCGTATCCGTATTATTATATATTGTTTATATATTTGTATTAAATTCATATATTATATTATATCCTTTGAGTTTCTCATTTCTCATTTAAATTAATGCTTACCGTTGCTATTTCAATTGTGTATTTATCTATTTATTTTATGTATATATTTCTCTTACTGTTTGTTGATTTGCTTCAAGTTCTATGTTTTGTTGGTTTCTTGGTTTCTTGGTTTCTTTGATGCTTTTTTTTTATGATCGGTTCACTTATAAACTATTATCACTATTGCAGAAAGCGAAAGCGGCTGTACTCAATTCAATTTGTTATTATTCAAATGAATATAGAACATTAGAGCAGAGAGTACTATCAGGGCATTTAAATACCCTTAGATACTCTGCTACTCATCTTTATTCTATATCCGAAACTGTGGTTGTTACTTGTTGTGGTTTTTGGTGTTATTGTTATTTGTAGGCATTTAATATGAATTTACTTATGGTTTGAGTTTCTAAACTGTAAGCCGGAAATATTACAAATAATTTCTTTTATGTTTTTTTTTTTACTTGTTGCTCAAATATTATTTGGAAACGTTTTGTTTTCATTATAATTTTTGTTTTTTTTTTGTTTGTTTCTTTTCATTATTATTATAATTTCTCGTTTTAATTTTAAGAAGAAAGGATTTTTTTCTCGAGTTTTCTTTTTGGTTCGTCAAGTTGTGTCGATTTTTACATTTTCATTTATTTTTGCGAGTAGTTTTTGTTTTTTTTTTTTTGATTTGCCAAGTTGATACATAATATTTTCATATCCATGCCTGTGTGTGTGTGTCAGTGTGTGTGTGTGTGTGTGTGTGTGTGTGTGTGTGTGTGTGTGTGTGTGTGTGTGTGTGTGTGTGTGTGTGTGTGTGACTGTGTGTGTGTGTGTATAAGTTACATATTTGTTTTAATGGATGCTTTATTGAGACTGCAATTAAAATTTCTGCTATAAAAATTACTTGTATTTGTACTCTTGGTTATTTAAATTGGGCTATTGTTGTTATTTGTTTGTTAGGTTGTTAGGTATGTTGTTTGTGTGTTGCTTTAGCAGATGATAATGATCATGTTGATGATGATGATGATGTGATAGAACTCTGCTCTATAACTTTAACTATGTATTTATACTGGGTTCTCATAGTAAGTAGTACTATATGTTTTGTATGTTTTGTGTTCAGGATTGGTTCACTTATATGGCTTAAACTAGTTTATTTTGTAGCCCCTTTTGTCTGTCTAGGCTGTTTGTCATGTCTAGAATTTTAGTTCTCTTCCCTGTAGATAATTCTACTCTTTTTCTTTTTGTTTTCTTTTGTTTTGTCATAGCCGGTTTGTATTCCTATTTTAGTTTGTTTAAAGTTTTAAGCTCTTGAGCTTTGATTTCTTCTAAATTCCACTGAAGCAGCTGGTTTACAACTCTATCTTTATCTTTTTTCGGAGCTCTCTCTCTACGAAATTTTTGGTTTGCAACTACAAAAATCATATCGTTAGTCGTGGGAAAATAAATCAAATAATGTTTGTTAAGAAATGAAAATGCAAAGAAAAGCAGTTTTTCTAACTGCTTTCAATGCTTTAAATGGAGCATGTTTGGAGAATTTTGGTTATTAATTTTAGATTTTTTAGCGCCTAAATTTATGTTAAACTTTTTTCATTTTGATTAAGTGTATGTGTTAAATTTTGTTTTTATGCCTAAAAATTTACAAAAGTTTTATGTATTCGTAATTTTTGTGTTTTTCTTTTCTTTTTTTTTTTGTTATTTGCATTTATCACAGCGACATTCAGTCTAAATTTTGCTTTTATTGGAATTATAGCATAATTTGCCATAATTGATATAAATATTTATAGTAGATATTCACTTTAGTTAACTAAAACTAAACATAATTTTGATTTAAAGCCAAAAGGTGTTTTGTGTTTTTTGTTTTTTGTTTTCATTTTAAATTTCGTTAACGTTATCGTTTTTGTTTTCGTTTTTAAAGCCAAAAAGAATTGATAAAAATTTTGTCTAAAAAGGCCTAAAAGTATTTATAGCTTAGTGTTAATTTTGGGGATTTTTTTCTTTTCTTATAGCAAATCATGCTCTTGTTCTTGGAATTTTCTGATCTAATTCCAATAAAAGCCTCCGTATTGGATATCGTATAAATTGTTGTTGTTACATATGTTGTTGTTGATGTTGTTGTTGATGTTGTTGTTGATGTTGTTGCCTGTGTGCCAAAACATGCAATTTGTTGATTCAATGTGCCTAAAAAGAGTTGTTTAAAATTTTGACTAACCTCTTAAGGTATTAATAAAATTTTTACATTGCCAAACAATCAATTTTTGTTTTTCTTTTTTTTGGTTAAACTATTTATAAAACTTTTGCACGTACTTTTGTTTGTTTTAATTCAATTTAAATTTAATTGTTTGCCAAAAAGATATATATGCTATTTACAATTTCCATTAGCCCATTTGTTTGCCGAAAAGTTTCTGTTCTCAGTTTCAACTGAGCCTATCACAAAAATCAGACGCCTTGCCCAAGCCGAAAAATATAAGTGCCGAAAAAACATGTCTTTGTCAAGAGTCAAAAGTTACTCCATATTAAAAAAAAATCAAAGAAAATCATAATAAAAAAAGAATATATGTATCTATAATTATTTGTCGGTTTATTAAAAATGTTTAAATAATAATAGTATATGCAAAACATATTTTGTAAAAAACTAAAACAGTAAAAACAAATCAATTTCGTAATTTGATTTCGAATTGAAATTTAACATTAACTCTATATAATTACATATCGAAGGGGGGGTAATCAATTGATCAATTGATTAATTGATTGATTAATTAATTAATACATACATATTAAATAATAATGAGTAGAATTACTTGCAAAGTGGGGGGGGGGGAACGAATGATAAATATAATTAATTCTTTCTGTTTTCTGTTCTGTTCATTAGGAAACATATGCTATTAGATTAATAACAATTATAAATGCTTTGACGGTACATTGGAAAATTTGATAAGAAACTAAATTTGTTTTGTTGATGTTTTCCTATATATCCACACAGTGTTTTTGTTAATTATGTTGTATGTAGTTGTTGTTATAGTAGTTCTATGAAGTTTCGAGTGCTTGTCTGACTATTGTTCATAAGTATTTGTATGTATGGCACCTGAAGAGTCACATCTGAATAACCGTTTTGCTATTTGTATAAACAATTTGTGTGTTGAACTGTGTTGTGGACTGTGTTTGGGGTCTTTGTGTGGACATACTACATTTGGGGTCTATCAACTAGTATAACTAATTACTAAATAAAACTCAACATAAATTACACACAAACAATTAGGGGAAGACAACAAATGTTTGTTTCAATTAAATTTAAATTTTAAATTTAATTTTGTATCATAGAATTGCATATTAGTTTTTCTTTCATCTTCTTCTGTTATTTAAATATAATAATAAGAAAAAAATCACATATCAATTAATAGAAATTAGAAGCAAAATTCGAATTCAATTGTTTTTTTTGCGATACAAATAATTCAAAGATAAGCTAAGTGTGTTTATAGATAGTCTGAAGATCATATCAAATCAAGATTCCAAATACTACAACAACATAATATTATGTGAAAATTATAATCATAGATATCGATAAACGATATTGTATATGTATAAATTAGCTGCTGTGTCTGTTTGTTTTTGTTTTTCCAAGAAAATTGAAAACATAATATGTGTGTAGCTTAGCGCAACGTCTACGCCTCCTAAACATCATCTTACCATCATCCCCTGCCTATACGACTTCACTTCACTCTGTTCGCTACTTCCCCGCCCTTAGCTGCCCATATCTATCACTTCACATCGTATCTGTATCTTTATCTCTCACTCTTTCTCTATACTCTACTGTACGCCTAGAAATCGTATAACTCTTGCTTAAAATTCTGTTAGCTGAACTTGCCGTATAGTATAAATATGTTTAAAGTTTAAAATCCTTAAATCGAATATTATTGAAAAAGGAATCGTATAACGTTGTGTTTTGGTTGATCTTCATCGTAATCTTTATGTTCAACATGTTTTTCGACCATTTGCATTTGATGTTTATGGTTTTTCTTTCTTCTTTCTTCTTTCTTCTTTATTCGGTTTCTTGTTTTTCTTTATCTATGTATTGTGAAAGGAGTTTAGAGTCCTTTTCGAAAAGACTAGTACTCGTCTGTTCATGTCTCGTTCTGCATCTGACCAAAACTTTGTTTTGCTTTTAAAAACTAGTAGAATTGAATTTATCGAAACAATCGGGGGGTGTTATCGATATCGAAAAAGATCTAAATAATTGTTTTTCTTTTAATTTTTAAAGTGGGCGTGGCTGCTGCTGCTGCTGTTGGTTTATTGCTGTTGCTGTGAGGATTTGGTTTACTGATGACATCATAGAGATCCGAATATCGAGTGTATGTGTGGGTGTATGGGTATTGCATGCGACAAGGTGGGCGGCGGCGGCGGTGGTGCAACGCCATTGGGCGTGGCCGCCAGTGCATGTCCCGCATGCGGATGTGGCGGATGCGCCGACGGCGGCGGCGGTGGCAAGGTAATCGACAAGGTCACCGTTTGCGGCGCTGCCACCGTTGAGGCGTGTGTGGATGTGGGCGTGACGGTTGCACCACCGCCCGTTGCCGTGATATGATGTTGGCTTGTTGGCGGCGCCGACGACGGCGGCGGATGATGCGCTGTTGTTGTTGCCACCGGCTGTTGTTGCTGCTGTTGCTGTTGTTGCTGCTGTTGCTGTTGCTGCTGCTGTTGCTGTTGTGCTCCAGCTGCTCCAGTGGTGGGATGTCACTGAGCCACCACAGAGCTTGGCGCATTCTGTTGCACCACAACTCCTGGGGTCGCCACAGTTACTGTCACCGGTGGCGTTGGTCCGCCATTGGCATGTGCCGCACTTGGCTGCTGTTGCTGCTGCTGCTGGGCATGGAAGGGATGCTGAAAGGGCGGGCCGTAGCATTGTGGAAAGTAGAGCTCGTTCTTGACCACCGACTGCTGTGCAACTGCCGCTGCTGCTGCCGCATTCGCCACCATGCTCCTCACCGGCAATATGTTCGCCTTGTTGTCCACCGTGGCGGGATTGTTGTTGTTGAGGAATTGCTGTGCCGCCAGACTCTTGACATCGTTCATCAAATGATTTGCCACAACGGCAGCCGAGGCAGCGGCATTATTCTGTTGCTGTTGCTGCTGTTGCACTTGCTGTTGTTGCTGCTGCTGTTGCTGTTGCACCTGCTGTTGCTGCTGCACCTGTTGTTGCTGCTGCTGTTGCTGCTGTCGCCGCACCTTGGTGCTGTTCGGATTCATATGGTTGTCGATGTGCTTCGTCACCTCGTTCTCAGTGGCAAAGCGTCGCCGGCAATTGGGCATCGGACAGCAGAATGGACGATCGCCCTGGCGAAAGAAAAGAACGATATATACAATTTAGACATGTCTCTTCGTTTAACTCTGCAATGGAATGTATCTGGTGGGTTCGGCTAGGCTACAACTACCTGGTGGGTACGTGTGTGCTGATCCAGTATCGCCTTCTGCCTGAAGTCCTTGCCGCACTGACTGCACTTGTACGGTTTCTCGCCCGTGTGGATGCGCAAGTGCTGGAAATAGAGAAAGGGATAGATTAATTCAGAATTAAGTCTAAAACATAACTTATATAACTGGAATGGAAAACTGGTCATATAATGTAATAGTGTCTAGTTAACAGTGCCATAAATATTCAAATTACACTTGTAACACTAGGAATCGTCATAAATTAGAAACTGGTACGCTGCAGTTGAGTGTGTTCGACAGTTATGTACTCTGTATTGATAAAATTGCAACTAACGAATTAGAACCAAACTACAAATACAAATAACGAGTTTACGATTAAATCCCAAAAATATAAAGGCAATCAGAAATAGTACACATACATCTATATAAGAAACAGAGAAAGAATCCCTCCAATTCCCGTTAAACGATGCCCAGTTCATTGTATTCACTAGTCTCTTAATTCCACAATTAAATCTGTGGTCAATTACATTTTCTGCATTGCAAAGGGTGTAATTGTTGTCAACTTTCAAAAGTATAATCTGATCAATAAGAAATGTAAACACCAGTTTAAAGGTACCCAAGTTATACACTACTAAAAAAAGACTAAATCTTTTAAATTACTCTTGCAATTCGATATTTCTCTGAGCTCCGATAATCTCTAGTTATACACTACTTAAAATAAATACTAAAAAGATTGTAGTCAACAGATTTGGTAGCTCTAGCTCTCTAGGAGTTCGACTTGGCTGTTTGTGCTGACTCCCAAATTATACAATACTAAAAAGAGACTATTTTCTAAACAGAATGCAGTCACTAGTTTTAGTAGATCTAGCTCTTATAATCTCTAGCAGTTCGTATAAACAGACATATCGACTCGGCTTTGAAATAGAAGTCACTAGTTTCAGTAGATCTAGCTTTTATAATCTAAAGCAGTTCGTATAAACAGACATATCGACTCGGCTGTAAACAGACATAGCAACTGGGCTGTCAGATTGAAGCCACTAGTTTTAGTAGATCTAGCTCTTATAATCACTAGCAGTTCGTTTAAACAGACATATCGACTTGGCTTTCAGACGGAAGCCACTAGTTTTAGTAGATCTAGCTCTTATAATCTCTAGCAGTTCGTTTAAACAGACATATCGACCCGGCTGTCAGATTAAAGCCACTAGTTTTAGTAGATCTAGCTCTTATAATCTAAAGCAGTTCGTATAAACAGACATATCAACTCGGCTGTGCTTATGCTAACTCAGTATACAAATATATACTTTATACTATATACTATAGGAGCCTTCATCTCTGCCTGTTACATACATAGTCACTAAGTTATAACACTCTTCTACCCTTCGGCTACCGACTATAACAAGTTAATTTCGTAAATTCAACTCTCCTCACCTGATTCAGAATGGTACGCTGCCGGAAGAAGCGCGGACAGTACATGCAACCGAAGGGTTTCTCATTCGTATGGATCCTCAGATGTTGCGTGAGATGCGATTGTTGGCGGAATCGTTTGCCGCACTCCGGACACGGATACGGCCGGGACTCGATGTGTATGCAACCGTGCTGCAGGAGTGTCGTCTTCTGCTTGAACTCCTTGTCACAGATGGGACAACGCACGTAGAGCGGCATATTGGCCGGCCGTACACCAATATGTTGCAGGACTTCGGGTAGAATCTTTTGACCTACTGGTAGAATGCAATTAATCAATCTGCATATAGGGCGGAATTCAATTCCCAGAGGACTCGTCTACTCACCCTTGCTGTCCTTGAAGTACGACGGATAGTGCATGCCACCGCTGCCATCGGGCGTTCCCTGGGAATCATCGTCATGGTAACCGCCGCTGGCAACGGTTATGTCACCCTTCGTGTCCGTCTCCTCGCCGGGGAACGGCACGTCCGAGGGCCAGAGCGTCGGATGGGGACCGTTCTTGAAGATGAGATGCGGTGATACATCTGTTTGGGGGACGTGTTGATCAGCAGCCGGATGCACATGAAAGTAATTAAGCCAGAGATTGCCACTGTTAGCAGCGCTTAAATTTGGCACAAAGCCATTTTCGATCTTAACACATATATCACCTAGCATCATCTAAACTAGAGATTTATAGCTTCCAAGTTTCTTTTTAAATTTGTTTCTTCAATTAATTTCTTCTCTTTCTTTTGGTTTTTTTCTACTATTTATTTTATAAAGTTGTTGACTCTTTGAGGATCTCAAACGAAATGAACTTTTCAATCTATTATTTCAATATTTTTAAAGTGTTGTTGTTAGCAGAATTTTTAGAAAGGAATTTGAGAGTCTCCTAAGGTTTTATTTAAGTTAAATCGAGAGTGTTAAGAGTTTGGAAAATATTTTAAAAATGTGTCTTTTACATATCTTACAGAATTCAATTACACGTAATTGAAATCCAATCTTAAACAATCAATTTAGAGCAATTACAGATTGATAAATACTTCAAAGACTGTTTTGAAATAAATATGTATTTTAGATTATTTAATTCTCAGATAGTTCTGCTAGTTTTAATATTAATTCAAATTAAAAAACCAATGTTTTTAACAAATTAACTCAAGTTCTTGTTCTTGTTTCAGTTCTTCTTTTAGTGAGATTTTTATTATTCCTGGAAATCTTTCTTCATTTCTTTCTGTTCTTTTGGGATTCACTCGAAAAGTCAACAACTTAAATTTAGAATAGTTTTAAAAAAAATGTTTATAATTTAGGCCAAAACATCGCTCAATTTGTGGTAAGAATTTTGCAAGGGAATTTGCATTGCTGCAAACGTTGTTAGCCAAACGTTTGCGAATCTGAAGATTCGCGCTAGCGCTACAAGGATATAGCCAGGACAATTCTAAACAGATTGATAGTTAGCTGGTGGGTCGAGTAACTGTCCCTAGCTGTATGCGATATTGCGATCGCAATCGTTATCGCAATCGTTATCGTTATCGGTATCGGTAATGGATTTGTTAACTGTCGCTCGCCTTGGTGGGTGCGCACATGCTGATTGAGGATGGCCTTCTGGCGAAAGTGCTTGCCGCACTCGGGGCAGGCGAAGGGCTTCTCACCCGAATGGATGCGTATGTGTTGATTGAGTATCGCGCGCTGTCGGAAGCTACGAGAGCAGTACGGGCAGGTGAAGGGCTTTTCGTTGGCATGGATGCGCAGATGCTGCGTCAGATGCGATTGCTGGCGAAATCGCTTGCCGCACTCGGAGCAGGGAAATGGCCGGGCATCCGTGTGTATCCGATCGTGCTGCAGCAGTGTGCTCTTCTGCTTGAAGTCCTTGCCGCACGTGAGGCACTTGAACAACCGCAAATCGCTGTGCGGCTTATTCTTATGCGGACGTCCAGGTCCCGATCGGCCACTCGGCGTCCCCGTTGCCCCAGTGGGGCCCGTGGCGCCACCATTTGCCGTTGTTGCACTCTCGTTGGCATTGCCATTCGATTGATTCGGATTGCCAGCTCCATTCTGTGGCGCTCCATTCTGTTGCTGCTGCTGTCCCGGCAACAATTCCGGCAACGCATACGCCTCACCGCCATTCTGTTCCATTGGCAGCACGCCCTTGTTGAGATAGTGCAGCGGCGGGAAGCCAGGTGGCGCCAACATGCCACCCTGTGGCGCTCCATGACGCGGCGCATAATAGTCGGGCGTCTGGAAGCTGGGATCCCCCTGCGGCTGACCACCGCCGCCTCCATTCTGTTGCACATGCGGATTCCCCTGTCCAGCCTCGCCGCCATTTGTGGCAGTGTGCTGTGGCTCGTTGCTGCTTTGGTTTGGATTTGGCGCGGAGTTCTGTTGATTGGCAAGCTGCAGGTTATAGTAAAAAACAAAGCGGAGTTAGTTGAGGAGAAGCAACAAAAAACTGCTGACAACTTTCAATTCATTTGGCAGAAATTCTACAGATTTACTTAGACACTGTCAGGTTTAATAACAGCTATTAAACTTTTCAATTAAAAAAAACGGATATCTTATAAATTACACATTGTATAACATTATTAGAACCTGTAAATCACGATTTAACGAATAAATCTGCATCTGAGATCAAACTTACTTACTTTTACTTATTTATTTTAGATATTTCTATTTATTTTAAATTTGATATATATAAGTATCTTAATATGTTTTCCACATTTCCTTTTTAAGATATATATATTTATATAAATTACTTATTTACCAACAAATTATATATAATTGATATAATTATTTTGTTTTATTCATTATGACGTAAGAAGAGTTCTAATAGAACCAATATTCTATACTATAACTAAGCTGCCGTTGGAAGGTTACTTGTAAATGGAATTCTTGCGTTATTAGATCAAGTCTCTCTAAATGATCTTAGGATTAAGTTTAATTAAAACCCTTTTTCCACTACAAGGTTTTTGTCTATTTTAATCTGTAATTACAATTTTGTTTCCTTTATTAATTAGTATATAAATTTGTTTGAAAATTCTACAATAATAACCTAAACTTTCTAGTGGAAGGTGTGGATATTATCATCATCAACTTCTTTACTAAATTTAGTTTAGAAAATTCTACAATAATAACCTAAACTTTCTAGTGGAAGGTGTGGATATTATCATCATCAACTTCTTTACTAAATTTAGTTTAGAGCAAACTCTTTAATCAATTATTTGTCATCGAAAAACTCGGTCAAAATTTAAATTTGTTGACTGCAAATCTTTAATATATTCTATATAACAATCGGTTGAAATTAAAGCTTGTGTGGAAATTGTTATTGATTTATAATATATATTAAATAAATTTACAAATATCGCTGTTTATGAAAATCTAAATAAATTAAAATTGACAGTGGACTGTTTAGGGTATAAAACATCTCGTTCTTTCCCTTTGATAAATCTTAAAAAAATGAACTTTTGCCATATGTGAAAATGCTGGCCGTGTGAATTGGTTGTTGAATTCAAGAATGTTTTACCTGATTCATGGCATCCTCGTCGGCATTGCCATTGGCCCGCTGTTGTTGTTGCTGCTGTTGCTGCTGTTGCACCGAAGGATACGGACTCGATGAGGGCGACACCTGCTGTTGCCGCCCGTCGCCGCTGCCATTGTCCCTGGGCTCCTGGCCACCGCCGGGGGGACTCTGTGGCTGCCCCGCTGCTGCTGCTGCCGCTGCTGCCTGCGCTGCGGCAGTTGCATTCTGTTGTTGTTGCTGCTGCTGCTGTTGTTGCTGCTGCTGCTGCTGTTGCTGTTGCTGCTGTGCGTTGAGGTGCTGCTGCGCCTGTTGCTGGATATTGGGATACATATCGCTGCCCCATTGTGCGGCACTTGCCCCAATCGCGCCAGCATTACGTTCCGCATCCTGTGAGTCCTTGTACAGCACATACGGCTGCCCCGTATCTTGTGTGATGCAGTACATTATCTGGCGGGGAACCTTCAGACCTGCTGCTATGCAGGCCGCAAAGGAGGCCGAGAAATTGATGGCCATTTTGTTGTTGTTAGTGTTGCTGCTGTTGCTGTTGTCTATTTGTTGTCTGTTGTTACTGTTTGGGTTGTTTGTTATCTGTTGTTATTGCTGGTTGTTTGCCGTGTCCTTCGACTAGACACAGTTCTCTCGCTTTTGCTTTAAGCTCTCTTCGCGTGCTTGTGGTTCCTTCTTTTTGTTTATTGACTTTTGTTGCACATCCTTGCAGTTTCTTTTTGTTTCTTGTTTCTTGTTTTGAGTTTGATTTTGCTTTGTTTACTGCCTTTTTGCTTCTTTCACTTATTTCTTTTCATGGCTCGCATTTTGTTTTTTGTATTTTGTTGTTTGGTTTCTTGTGTTTTCCATTTAAAATTCCTTTCTTCTTAAGTGCCTCATTTATATTTGATTTAATTAAAATTATATTGAAACTTTTACTCCTCTGTATTGTTTGGTTCCTTCGAGTTGTTCTCAAACATGCAATTTTCAGATGGTCTTTAGAAAACTTCGACTGAAAATTTAATTTTGTGTTTTTTTATCTGAAATCTGCGCACGGGATTTTGAAGAAATTGCAGGCTTTCTTTTTGGGTTTAACTGCAGAGAAAGAGACAAGACATTTAATTGTTAGTTAAAAACTGTGGACATCATTTAAAATATTCGTTTTTAATATGTAAATAAATAAATAAGGAAATGAATAAGTTAGTAAATAAATAAGTAAGTAAATATGTAAATAAACCAATAGTTTAATAAATAAACAAATAAATAAATAAGTAAATAAATTATTAACTAAATAAATAAATAACTAAAATAAATATACAAATAAATAAATATATAAATAAATAAACAAATAAATATGTAAATAAGTAAATAAATGAATATATAAATAATTAAATAAATAAACAAATACACTAATAACTGAATAAATAAATAAACAAATTAATAAATAAATTATTAATAAACAAAAAATAGATAGGTAAATAAATAACTAAAATAAATATATAAACAAATAAATAAATAAATAAATAAATAAGTAAATAAACAAATAAATAAACAAATAAAAAAAAAAAAATTATTAACTAAATAAATAAATATACAAATAAATATATAAATAAGTAAATAAATAACTAAATAAATAATTAAAAATTTAATAAATAAATAATAAAATAAATAAATAGATAAATAAATAAATAAATAAATAAACATATGAACAAATAAACAAATGAATAAGTGAATATATAAATAATTAAATAAATAAATAAATACGCAAATAACTGAATAAATAAATAAACAAATTAATAAGTAAATTATTAAATAAACAAAAAATAAATAGGTAAGTAAATAACTAAATAAATAAATAACTAAAATAAATATATAAACTTATAAACAAATAAATATATAAATAATTGAATAAATAAGTAAATAAATAAATAATAAAATAAAATAAATATATAAACAAATAAATAAATAAACTAATAAATAAATAAGTAAATAAATGAATAAATAAGTAATTAAAGAAATAAGTAAAATAAATAAATAAATAGATAAGTAAATAAATATATAACTAAATAAAGGAATAACTAAAATAAGTAAATAAATAAATACATAAATAAATAAATTAGTAAATAAATGAATATATAAATAAATAAACAATTAACTAAAATAAATATTGTATATTTATAAATTGTTGTCTTCAGATAAAATTATATATTTTGCAGTTATACGCTTCAATATATTTTTAATATTAATACTTATTTACAATACTCTCTAAATGAACGATGCTCTGCTTTGAAGTACAGGGTATCTCTGTGTCGCGCACTCTCACAGTTCTATTTTTGTTTTTTTTTTAGATAATAATATACTCTTATCAAAAACAATATGAACATGCAATACGCATTTTACAAAAACAGGTAAATTAAAAAATACACAAATTAAAACTTTTAATTTCACACAAAAAACGAAACTTTTTAAATATATAATAAAATAAAAAAAAGTGAAAAGCAAAAAAAGAATACAATAAAAATGCGACGCAAATTAAAAACAATGAAGATCATCAGCGGCTGATTGAGAGGAGTGGCGCATAAATGGACACCGCATGCCAAGCAGGCTGGGACAACTCCCCGCTAGCCCCTCCTCGCCCCTCCCCCCCTCTATTAGCGCTACCTCTTTGCTGCTGCTGCTCCCACACCCCCATTTTGGAGGCAACTCGCAACTGGCCGGCCACATGTTGTGCCTCCTTTGTTGTCATGAGTTGTTGTTGTTGTTCTTGTTGTTGTTGTTGCCAGACTCTGACTCTGGCTCTTGTCTTTTATCTTTTATTTTCTTTGCTGCCTTTTTTTGTTGTTGTTGCCCCACGACGTGCCAACTTTTTAATGCGGGATCAAGGTCTCGGCAAGCGTGCGGCTCTCACAGATACAACAAACACACACACACACACACACAAGCACACACACACACTTCGATACGGATACACACTACCAAAGATACAGATACTGACTGTAAGGGGTGCAGCCCACTTCGTGGCCTGCTTCGAGTGTTGAACTGTTGTCCTAAACGGCCAGAGATCCATTAACAATATACTACAAGCAAAGTGCCGTCCGAAACATGTGGCCTGGCCATAAACATCACTCCCTCAACTTATTGCCACTCATCAGTTGCCAATCTCGGCGCTTCTCGCCTCTCCTCACATCTCCTCGCAATAGACAACAACACTGATCAACTCTGATGTCATGTGAGTTTATGGAACAAGCACCAACACCCAATAACCGGCAAACCACTGAGTAATTGACTTGCTTAACAATTTTTGATTAACTTATTGAACCCATTAAACACAACACAACACTGCACTACAATACATTATACTTCACAATGCAGCACTGCCCCAAATAACACTATACAACACTACACTAACGTAGCCTACACAACACTAAGCTCAAGTACGCTAATTCTACGACTACTGCGCTACTTTTTTTATAGTAGAAGAGTATCTATCAATTTAATGAGCGTACTTAGTTTGTTACACTTGTCTTTTATTTGTTAATTAAACACTTTTTATGTGGTACAAAGAAGGATAGAAGAAAGCAATGACAAATGCCAGTTTGCCTAATTCTTAAGCTCTTACCAATTGTAACAATAGCTAAATATTATATGTAATATAGTTCAATATTCAATTAAATATAAACTAAGTGTTATTTTGAATTTGACATTAATTTCTTTACAGTTTACGTTAACACAGCTTTTAGTTATTTAACTCATAACTTAACTAAGTTTGTAAAGAAACACAGAAACAGAAAGAGACTCTATGAAGCATATATATGTACTTGAATATATATAGATTGTATAGTGGACTTGTGTTATAGACAACTGTTGTTGTTGTTTTCAATATATGTTTTCTATATACTACAATATCTTTGTCTAGCTCTAATCGACATCCTCTTGTTTAAAGCTTTGTTAATGAAACTTGCTAAAAATGCTTCTACAGCTCAGTCAATTTGTAATTATATGAGATAGACATAATATTTGTTTATTTTCTGATTTACCTAAGTAAATAAAGTAACTTAACAAATTTGAATGCATATATTGTATTGATCCTATTCTATTATGATTACTAAAATGATCGCTGATCAGTGAAGAATTCTCTTGACTTCTGGGAAATCTATTTCCGCAACAGTTATAAATTAAATGCTGGCTCACATTTAATGCTGTTTACTAAATTGCTAAAGTCAAAACAAATTGTGAAAGATATCGAAATTGTTGGCAAATGACGAAATGAATTGGAAATAAATCAATTGAAAACGCAATGCGTGTCAGTAGCAACAACAACAACAACAACAGCAGCAGTAAATGTAACAACAATTACAAGAAGTTTACTTTTGCCGCATCGATTCGAATCACAACGCATTGAGTTAAGAATCGACAACGAGTATGAATACGAGTGCGTATACGAATACGAGTGCGAGTGCGAGTCTGAGTCTGAGTCTCAGTTCGATTCATACTATAAGGCGAGAGAACTAAACTACCTTGAACCCGTAAATGAACGTTGCGTCGCGCTAGCAAAACAGACTAAAAGATACGAGATACTCGTACTCATACTCGCAGTCGCAGTCGTACCTCAACAGTTTCTCAGTCACAGTCTCAGTCACAGTATGAAATGGCGCCCGATGAGGGACCCACATTGCCAACGAAAGGGGCAAGGCGAGCGGGGCAGCTGCAGGAACTGGGACTGTGGCAGTTGCAGTTGCACTTCGTGCCCGTCCAAGTCGAAGTCGTTGTTGCTATTTGTGAATTATTGCGCTCCATTGGCAGCGCGACAGCATTTGCAATTTATGCGTTCGTTGTCGTTGCCCCTTCCCCCTACCCTTCTCCTTTCCCCTTGCCACTCACTCCTCCTGCTAGAGACTCGCACTATCTAAGTATAAGTACGGCATATTTGTTTTTTCTTTGCACCGCCTTACCCCACTTCCCTTTCCCCTTGACGCCCGTTTCTTCAGCACTTACAAATGTAATGAGCGGTTTTTTATTATTTCTTTAAATTTTTAAATGCGTGCGGCCATCTAAATGAGTATTAGCAGATACATTCGGTAAATGGTTTACTTATCGATCCCAATTCGCTTATGACAGATTGTTTGTATCAATCACTTAACATGCTGATCTATAGGAAGTTGCTGTAAGTTTTATTTATAAGTTTTTGGATGTTTTCCTGCAAATATCTAGCTGCAAACTTCTGAATGCAAGGGATATATTCAGGCTTTCAAGATACATTCAAAATACCTATTCAAATTGATACACCTTTTATTGAGTTATCGACGATTATAGATATACATTTGAATTGAAGTTAAAACTATATTATACTTAATTTCTGTTACGGATAATTCTAAATCTAAGTCAATTCTCAGTTTCTTAAGATAGTCATGATAACAGAACTTAATTTCAACAGTAGTTTAAGTATTTAAATACATTTATATACATTTATTTAACAGTCTTTATCTAAACTTCAGATTCAGAGTCCACATCTAAACTATTTGAACTGTCTCTGAATCAAAGCATTGTTTATAAAATAAGTAATAAATTTATTATAATGTTATTTCTATGTTTTTAAAAGTTTGTCACATCTTTCAAAGTCATTTCTTTATTATTAACTCTAATTCCTTAATAAATAATGCCAAAAATAAGACAGGGATTAAAGAAATTTAATTGCAACTCAATGCAAACTAAACTTCTATATCAAATACGTTTTTAAAAATGGTCTACAATATTCTATATATTTTTATTAAAATTGACATTTATCTTCCTCAAAGAGTCGCCATATTAAATAAGAAGAAAACAACATTTTTAAATAGCTCAATTCGGATATGATTTAGTAACTCATAAAACATGTATTTAGTGCCCACAGTCAACTAAGATCTTAGTATCTAAAGAGAGTTAATAATAGTATTTAAACTAGTATTAAATCACAACTCTTATTCAATCCCAACGTGTGTAACTCAATCTACAATATAATACAAGTAAGAGTATATCTATCAAAATAACAGCACGAAACAAAGAGCATTCAGGACTGTTTCTATAAGTATGTGCAACATTTATACTCTATGCGTAATCGTAACCCCCTCTAAAAGGCAACCGAGCAAAACGAAATGCAATTTCGAGTGATGAGTGAGCGAAGACTGAGGCAAAAAGATATAAACTCCACCTACTTCACACCTGACAGACGAGATACAATAGACACGCGCGTTTGTGGTAGCAGCTAAAGATACAACATACAAAATACAACATAAAAGATACAAGATACTCGTACTCGTACTCGTACTCATACTCGTAGTCATACAAATGCACATGCATAAGATACAAAGATACAAGAGATGTACGCCAGATATTAATGGCCATAAACGTCAATTGCCATTGGTTGAATCGTTGTTTGCCCACACGCCATTGAAATTGAAACAGAAATAGAAAAAAAAGAAAAATAAAACACAGACGAGAGAAAGAAAAACTAGAGTAGAAATCGTGGTCTGTGCCATCTCGAGGGGGAGGCGTTAACATGGCCAACGTTGACAACTTTCACTGCCAGCGAAGCGTGCACAGAAATTGCCTGTAAATTTGCCAACTAGACATACTGTGTGAGGATGATCGATAAGGTGGAGCCTATGGGGGGAGAAGAGATCTGTCAACAGGATATAGAGTTGAGGATCTGAATGTAACTCACATAGTAAAACTTCGACTGCTTATGATCAAAAATTAGGCATAAGAAACTCATATAAAATGTTTAGGCCTGTTCTACAAATCAACGACAATAGAAAACAAACGTATTTCTTTATTTATTGAAATAAATTATATTCATTTTATAATTTTATGAAACAAGTTATATATTACAATTTAAATTAAGGTAATTGTTGTATGGAATATACAAATAATTAATAACTTTTGTGTAATTAATTTCAGAAAATTTTTATAAAATCCAAGTTTAAATCTCTGATATTTTAGGAACCAAGACATTTCCTTCTGGTTTTTTTGAAACCTTCTCTCTGCAGTTTTGTGGAACACATCAGATTTTAACATATACGTATAGATAGATAGCAGAAATGTAGCAAACTAACCCATTTGAAATGTATCTATGTATGTTTACCTATATTATTTATATACTATTTTAAATTTCAAGTTCAAAGATCGTTAACTTCACTCACAGATCGCAATTATGTTAATAACTCTACTTTTAGCAATTGCCAAAAATAATTTTAGCTTTTAAATTGATTTAGAATTTATGGAACTGAATAGCAAACAAGCATAACTCAAACTCGTGGGCCTATCTATCTATTGTATTTAGTATCTGGCAAAGCGCACACAAAAAAAAATAGAAGAAAAATGCGATACAACAAATATTTGATTTCAAGGTTAGAATAGAATAAAAAACAACAACAACAACAATAGAAATAACAACCACGAGAACAAAAACAACAAATTGGCAAACTTTTTGCGCTTGTTGCTTCGACGCCAGCAACAACAACAAAAACGAGCGCCAAAAATTTAACGTAATTTGTGCACTCGTCTAATTCAATACACAAAAGCTTCACGTCCCCCAACCCCTGACGACTACTAGAAGTATAAAGCGAGCGAGAGCTTAAAAGCGCGCCATTGGCAGGCAGTGAGAGCAAGGCGGCAGAGAGAGCGAGAGAGAGAGAGAGAGAGAGAGAGAGAGAGAGAGCGAGCGCGCTCAAATAAACTACAGGTAAAGCACAATTGCCAGATACGAAAACACGTCGGGGAAAAAAAAGAGTCAAAAAAGCAACAACAACAACAACAAAATGAGTCATGAAAATGCGACCAAAGCGTCCAAGCGTTCAGTTTTTATAATGTTTTAATTTTTTTGTAGATTTTTTTGTGTGTGTGTTTTTTTTTTTGCAAACATTTTGCAAAATGTAGAGAGTTACATCCAGGCAGCAGCACTATCAAAAAACATCAATAGCTATACTTGCTATACCCTAACAATGAGTATTATGGCTTTATCATGCAGCTTGACACTTTTAAGCAATCTATCGCTAGATATTTAAATAGATTCGATACATTTTTAGCGTATTTTTCATTATTTATCTTATATCAGTGATAGTTTTGAGAAAAAGATAACTACACTTTTGTTATTTACTATCAAAACTTATCAGTAATACCAATAAAATACTAAGCTACCTTATCGATAAACCAAAAAACTAAAGATGGGAGCGACAACTGTACTTCAATTAGTTTCGATAACATTGTTAGAATTTTGAATAATTTTATAACGATTAAAATCAATTTTCTATGTATTAAAAATAAATTATATAAAATTAATATAAATTTATTACATTACTTAAGCTATTTTTAAATCATTTTACACTATCATAAATCTCCAAATTACAAAGATATTCGTCTGATTTGACAGCTCTCTTATTGATATAGCGTATTTGCAATTCATTAAGGTTTTAAGCATAATTCTTAATAGTTTTATCTCGTATTCTACGTAAATATCTGCACATTTAATTAACGCGTTTAATTTTCAAAGTCTGTGTGACAAACAAAAAAGCGAAAAAATTAAAAAAAAAACAAACACGAGTAACGAGAAGAAGAAGAAGAAGAGAGTGAGGAGAAACGAGAAGATTTTTGTTGCCGGCAACATTTCGAACTGAGATCTTGTATGATGATAGATGGATCCGATTCGATGGCAGTTCCACACGCCACACATGCATTAGGTTATTGCAGATGTATCTGTTAGATACACACATAGCCATAACAGATACACACACACACACACACACATGTGGAGAGTCAAACACTTGGGGCACACAATTAAGTGATTTTGCTTGTTTTTGTTGTCGTTCAACATTTTGTGGATTTTAGTTTTTTGTGCAAAAAAAAATTGTTGTTCTCTTTTTTTTTTGCGCGCGCGTATAATTCATCATATTCCTTTATGGCCTGACATTCGCAAACAGCATTTTTAGATACGCACCAACACAGATTACACCCTCTCGCCCCCGCCCCCGCCCTCGCCTTCATCTACTTCTTCTCCCTCCGACGCCGCTCCCTACACCAAAAATAAACGAATTTAGCCCCAGGGGGAATTTCGAAAGAAGAGAAAAAAAAAGCGCAAAAGAGAGGACAAAAAAAATCGCAAATGATTTGTGGCAAATTTTTATTTATACACTTTTAAAGGGTATTCAAATATTGTCACACAATTTGGTTGTCTATTGTGGTAGGTGTTTGTGAGTGAACAAAATAGAGTTAAGACTCTATCCGGTTTTCCATTTACTATCTATTATAACTGATGAATAAGCCATAGAACTAATCACTGTCTTTTTCAGCTATGCTTAAGTTAAGTTATTTTTTTAGTAAATAGATTACTCGCTGCTTTCGATAGAGTATTATTTCTGCGGCTTTACGATTAAAGTGGTTTGTTCTTTTTTTTTTTGTATTTGCTTTTAGTTTTTGCGTATTTCGCTTTGCTGTTGTTCTTGTTGCTGCTCATTAGTGTCGTTTGGTGTGTGTCTGAGTGTGTGTGTGTGTGTGTGTGTGTGCGACTTCTCTTTGCACTCCCCCTTCGCCATCCCCCATCCCCCCTCCCCCATTCCCCATCATCCGCCTTGCCATTTTGCATTTTGTCAACTTGATTTACGCGCAAACATTTTCAGTTATGGCTTTTTTTCTTTTTGATTTTTAATTTTCGCAACGCTCCAGAAAATCATTTTTCTATTTTTGCTTTTCCGCTTTTCACTTACCTATTTGTGTTTTATTGCAAATTTTCGTTTCCTTTCGTTTATCCCAAATGTTTATTAGTTGTAATTTCCACTTTTTGGTTGGAATTTGTCTCGCATTGAATTAAAGTTCTTGTTGATTTTTATTAATGCTGAAAAAGAAGATATATAGCTTATAAATCATATATCTATATGTCTATATATCTATTGATTTGAGTACTAAAATATCTCTGGGAAATACAAATACAACCATTGAGAAACTCTTTTCACACCTCATCGGATGTGGCCTTGGATTATAAATTGTTGTTATACAACTTTATGATGGAAACTGGCGTGTTCTTTCCCCAAAGGGGGAGTGACAACCAGTGGGGGGCTCGATTTGTTACTTAAAAGGTGATATTATATGGGAAAAATACTGAGATATAATACAGCCAGCTCTATATGTGACAGGAGCAATGAGTTTGTTTAGAGTTTTAACTTTTATAAGTTCATTTCATAAAGTTCTTCAAAAGCTTTCAGTCTGTGCGAATATGTTGCGTATCTTTCGGTAGTCAAAGTCCGAATTTAGCTTTGAATTAAAGTTACTTCATAGCTTCAATAGCTAAGCTTAATTAGTGTCTTTATACTATAGCATAAAGTGTCGAAGTAAGCACATTAATCTCTTTAAATACAGCAGTCATTTATCATTGACTCTAGCAAAAAGAAACTTTGAAACAAGGTTTCATATAAATATGTAGTGTATATATATTAAAGATACTTTGTCGAAGCGTTTGTCTTTATGCTTTTCAAGGGTTTCGTTTTCATTATTTATTAGTTTCTTTATCAAAAAGCTAATACGATATTATATAAGAGTAATATATTAAAAATAACAGATCATGTTTTATAGAGTTTATATGCAGTTACGATAGTTACCATAGCTTACTCTCCAAGCAAATGTCTCTCCACTACTGTTTCTATTTGCTTGAACTGCACTGTGCTGTTTATTTGACAGCTAATAGAAATGTTTTCTAGTTAATCTAGTTAACGGATTGCATTAAAACCAATTCCAGTTCAAATTAACTAATTGACAGCCCATAAAGGCGACTATCAAAAAAGCCCAACCCAAAATATATATAAAAACAAACTATAAAACTATAGTAAAAATAAAATAATAAAAAAAGGCATTTTGAGTTTCGGCCGGCAACGAATGCACGGCAACAACAACAAGAAGAACATAACAAAAGCAATAAAAACGATAACAACGATAACTTTGTGTGTCGCATAAACAAAAACACACAAAAAATTAACTCGTTGGCAAATCAACTTCATCTGCATATTTGGGCGGGCAAAAGGGAGGGAGTTGGTTTGGGGGTGGGGGGGGGAGTTGACTAACTGCTATATTAGTGCGGGTATATACATAAAAATAGTACATACATATATGTGCATATACTTATGTACATACATACATACATACATATGTGCAACTAACACTAACCTCAAAAAGTTTATTGCGCGCAGTTGCAGCGCGGCGTGTAGACAAAAAATTGCAAATTGCAGCGGTGTTTGCCACACACACACGCACACACTGACACAGAGAGCAGCGAGAGGCACTAATACACTTGAACAGTTGCACGTGCTCACAGATACTCACACACACACACACACACACACACACACACACACACAGCTAAAGATGCAGACACCCTCGCGTATCGTTTGATGCCACAGCTACATCAAATTTTATTTTACACACACACACTTTTTTCAACTTTTTTTTTAGCTGCAGTTGCAGTTGCAAAAAACTGCTGCAAACGTTGACAAATTCTTTAGTTTGCAATCAGTTTAATTATCGCTTATATATTTGGCGCTTTTTCTGCAACTGCTGCAGTCGCTGCTTCATCTTCTGCTTTGTCTTCTTCTACTGCTGCTGCTGCTGCTGCTTCTTCCACTGGCTTGCTCCTTGACGTTGCGTATACGCCGCGTGTGCTGCACACGTTTTGTTTATTCAACAAATCGTTTTTATTATTAATATTTCTTTTTGTTTGTTCTATTTGTTTGTTTCCGCGCGCGCGTTTTCTTTCTTTCTTCTTTTTGTTAGTTTTATTTTTGATTTTTGCGTCTAAATTTTTGTCGTTATTTTATTGCTGGCAATTTCCACGCAGTCTGCGCTCTATAATAGTACAAGTACTCTCGGTACTCTCCTATATAAACATATGCATGTACACACACACACACACACACTCACACATGCATATATAGACCGTGTGCAGCTTTTTTTTTTATTAGATGTCGACGTCGTCGTCGTTGGCGGTCGACGACTGCAGGCGGCAAAAAATCGAACAAAATGCCAAAAAAAAAACAGAATAAAATAAAACTAACAAAATCAAGTACAACAAACCGAATCCGAATCCGAAACCAAAGCGAGGCGAAACGAAACGAAACGAAACTTGGCGCAAGGCGGCGAAGCGGCGAGGCGAAGTCGAAGTCGACGTCGCTGTCGTTGTTGTTGTTGTTGCTGTCTTTTTATAGCCTGTGCCCATTAAAAATGGGCAAAAAAGGCTATAATGAATTTGTGTGAATGTATGTAACAGGCAGAAGGAAGCATGTCCGACCCTATAAAGTATATATATTCTGAATCAGTACCAATAGCCGAGTCGATTGACACCTGTCCGTCTGTCTGTCCGTCCGTCTGTCCGTCTGTCCGTCTGTCCGTCTGTATGAACGCGTGGATCTCAGCAACTATAAGAGCTAGAGACTTCAAATTTGGAATGTAGGTTCCTGAATACCATACGCAGATCAAGTTTATTTTCAATTTTCGATATCATGTCCCGTTGGTTTTAAAATTAGAAATATCACCATAACATAAGCAATGTTAAAGATAGAAACTTGAGATTTGGCACACATGATAAAAAGCTTGAGGTTTATGTGTCCTGAAAATTTCATCGCGATGCCACGTCTCCTTCGCCCATAACTCGAAAAAGCTGATAACACGAGCAGTTTAATAGCTTGAGACTTGAGATTTGGCACACATGGCAAGTATCCGACTCTCAATGTGTGCTACAAATTTCAGTACGATCGGATATTGAACTCAAAAGTTATTCAAGAATCAAATTTATGCAGATGCGTCGCAGCGCAGTAGCAGCGCAGTCGCTGCGCCGCCCGACGATATAATGAACGAAAAGACGCGATTGTTCATGTATGTTTGATATGCCTTTCGTCTGCTGTGGCTCTAAACATGAACAATCAATAGCCGCAATCCAATGTTGCCAGACTATCGCAAGCTACCTACACTCGATAACAGCAAAATCGACTTCAAGCGATATATTTAAATTCAATTATAATGAAAATACTTTTCTTTAAAGACCTGCACAGGCTATCCTACTGTCGCGCCCGCTCGACTGATCGGCTTGTTTGGTTTGTTTCTGTGGGAGCAGAGCGCGCGCCAACTTTTAGCTATGGCTCTGGCCACGGGTCTGGGGTCTCTGGTCTCGCCGCCAACTACAAATACAATGTCTACACAAAAATAAAGCAAAAGCAACGAGCGGCGAACGACGAACGATAAACGATGAACGGCGAGTAACTCACTCTCTTACTCACACACACACACACACACACACAATACACAGAGAGCGGCAACTTGACGCTCGACGCTCTCTAAGCTTTTTTAGTCAAAACAATTGCAAATTTTTTTTTAACATTTTGCCGGCCTCCCAGCTGTGTGTGTGGGGACACAAGTGTCTTGGTGTTGGTGCAGTCGCTGGCAAAGCTCTCTCACACAACGCGACGCGATGTCAGCGTTTGACGCTCTCCCTCTCTGTTGTCGATTTTCTAATGTTGCGGCATGTCGCGGCAGCGACGTCAACGCTGAAGTTAACGTTAACTGCGCTGCCGCTGCCGCTGCGCTGCATTTAGCGCGTGCTGCAACTGCACTTTGTGTGCGCTTTCGTTTGCCTCAGCTTAACTACCTTTTTTCTTCTGTTGGTCCTTTAGCTGTATATTATGACTGCTACTATTTGTGCTTTACGATTATTGCGCAGAGAGTAGTAGACAAGTGAAATAGATACTACTATTTTTAGACATGGCTTATAACTGAGGATTATTGTGAATAGAAAAATGCAATAATATGCAGTTAATATGCAGATAATATGCAGATAATATGATGAGATAAATCAAATATCAGTAAATTTCGTAGTTGAAATAATAGCTACTTATATTTAAAGTTAAATAGTTGTTAATTAGGTAAAACATTAAAATCAAGTTATTAAAAATCTTAGAAAATTAACTAAGACATAGAAAAGTGTTTAAATATTTTTGTAACATTTATTTCTATATTTTATATATATTTATTCATTTCCTACTGGTTTCAAAAGTGTTTATAATTAATTAAATTGAAAGGAAATCTAAAACTATAAATCTAAACATATCTAAACCATGATTTTCGACATTTCCAAACATTATCTTAAGTATCTTATGTATAGGTATCAATTAATCAGGTAATCAACCAATCTCAAAACTCTCTACAGAAGAAAAGTGTTTAATCCAATAGGCTTTTTCTTATTTACAATGAATTTCCAATCATTTTGTTAAGTAGTTAATAAATAGTTAATAAAGAGTTTGAGTTAAGAGTTTAAGTTTACTCTAAGATTGTTTGCATATACCTAAACCCTAAAGAATACATATATAATCAACCAATCTTAAAGTAGAAACCACTTCAATCTTAACGCTTAACTCGACCTCTAGACCTGCTGACCAATCCCACAATTTGAAGTGCGCCAAGCAGACGTAAACGTTTAAGCAATCAGTTAAGAACGACACCCATTATGTTGGCCCAAAAGCATAGCCCCCAATTCTGACCTGTCCCCTCCGAAACCCTCCCCTCCCCTCTCTGCCACGCCTATGCATTGTGGCAACGCCCACTCAGTCAGTCACTTATCGTGCTCAAAAAACAGAAATTTGCGATTGTTCATTTGATTTCGTCTTGTTTTCCGGGTTGACGAAAACGTAGAACCCCCAAGGGGGGGAGGGGGGGGAATTGTTTTGAGAGGGAAGAAGGGAGGGGGTGGACAAGGGGGTAAATTGACAGGTGCGGGGCGTGCTGAAAGACACATGTACAATATAAGGTAAATTATTGTATGATGTGTATGCAATTTTGTATAAATAAACAACGAGCATTTTTTGTATAAACAATCAAAAAACAAAATGTAAATTAACAAAAAAAAAACGAAGAAGAAGAAGAATAATACATGAGAAGAAGAAGAAGAGAATAAGTTGAGCATGCATAAAGGTTGGCTTGATATATGTATGTATGAATGTGTAGATACGATATGTAGATACATATGTCTGTACATAGGTCGATTTGTAGGTAGATATGTAAATTATTAACAACTGCTGACATCGTCCCTCTTGTCTTACCTTCCCCTCCTTCTCCCTCCCACTCTTTAGCCCCCTCTTTATCGTGTCGTGTCTTTTGTGCCGTTTTTGCATGTTGTTTACTTTCGTTTCGTTTCATTTTATTTGTCTTAAATTGTTTTTTCTTCTTATATTATTTTATTTTTTATTTTTCTGGCAAAGTTCGCTTTTTGCAATGTTGCAAAAACAACAAGCACAAAGTGTTGCACGACTGACAGATACCCTGTAGGGATTGTTGTGGAATGTTCGACAGTTGTGGAGATACAATCGTGTCTGTAAAGATGGGTTTATAACTAGACATTTCGACTAGTGTATAACATAATTCTTGCTAAATAAATATATACAAAATATGTGCATAGTTCTCTAATACCCTTTCTTAAATACTTACAGGGTATACTTAACAAAAAATACTTAAAACGACAAGTTTAAATGTGATTTCAAGCAATGAAACTAGAAAGAAAAAAAAGAACACACTCGCAAAATAAATCTCTCAGCGTGTTGCCTAAAAATAAACGTTGTAGTAAGTATCTGAAAGATACAAAAAGCAAAAGCGGCACATAGTAGAACGTTGAACGTTGTCTATTGTCTTCGGCATTGTAAGATGCAGTCTGTGCTTAAATATAGAATCAGTATCTGTGTCTGTATCTGTATCACATTGTTGGCAACACTTCTCTAAGTATCTGTAGCTCTGTATCTGTATCTCACTGTCTATAGCTGTATATTTCGTTTGTTCTTGTTGTTGTTTTTGCATTTGCATTATGTATTTGTGTTCCTTTTTTTGTTATTGTTCAGCTGCTTTCCTGTTTCAGTTTTCGCTGCTTGTTGGCATTGCCTTTTGGTTCAGTAACCTATCGATTTGATTGTGTTTACCTTTCTGACAACAAAGTAAGCAAAGCAAATAAACACAGAAAATTAAATATATAAAATGAAAAATTGAATGACAAATATTATGACATTTAATAGCACAGAAGGCAGGCAGATAGGAACAAAAAAAAATGATAGGGAAAGTCTATAATGCGAATTTCTGTCAGATTTCTGATATGATTAAGCCGTCCCTCTATAATATTATTATTACTACTTATTATGTAACCGACGATTACATAAATGCAAATCGAATGACAATTATTATTGTGAAATTAAACAAAAAGACAACTAAGAAAACATCTACTATATAATCGAAATTGTTAGTCTACCTGATCGGATCTCTAATAAATATGATGAAACTGCTATTTTATTAATATTTTTTATTAGTATTGTTTTTTGTTCATTATTCACGCTAATCTACAAATTGAACATTCAACATTCTAATAGTCTATAATATATATACTATATTCATTACTCAGTTAATTGCTTTCACTAATATTTGAGACTGATAATTTGGCTAATAGAATGTTACACATTTGACTGGATATTCTATAACTTAAGCACAGTATCTTCAATCAAAAATCTTATCATTTTGTATACAGTTTTAAGTAAAGCAACTTAGCGCCGCCTCTCTCTGCGATTCTCACCCAATTTCCACTTAAAATGCAAAATTGTTGCAACTTCCCTGTAACCCTATTCCTTGTTGCTTTTGGCCACAATTTTTGAGTGGCTTTTGTCTCGTCGCCGTCTGCCGAGCTCGCAAAACTTTGCCTTATATTAAGAACTTGTTTTGTTAGCCCCCCCCCAACAACATTAACGGCAGGATGATTTGAAGCATGCGGAGGGAAAACACTTTAGTTGTTTCCCCCCTCCGCCTTTCTTCTTTCACCTCTGCAATCACTTGGCAGTTTTCACTTTCTAGCAAATTGCAAAGCAAACAAAACTCATGCAATGAAGTTTATTATTAAACAACTTGCGGAAGTAGCTGAAAAATAATAAAAAATACCACAAAATACTATTAAAAACTATCAACAAGCTGACAAATAATAGGATCAACCAGAGAGGCAGTTGCTTTTCAAGTACTTCAAATCAAAGTTATGTATAGAAATATTCTCTATTTTTATACGCAATTGTGACACACTTGCCGAGGCCTACTCGAAAAGTTGCCAGACGTTTCGAAAACTATGTCGTAATACTTGTGAAAATCTCCACTGGCGAATGGAAAACTAAGTAGCAGACCAGACCGACCCTTTGGCCCCTAAGTGAACCCCTTAACTAATCCTATTACTATTACCTAAGTATTACACGAGTTTCCCCATTGCAACTGTTCCGAGACCCGTGCGTGAATTGCGGCGCCCTTTGTACGGATTTTCCACTCACTCATTTCCGTTAGATGCGTGCGGATTTTCACACTTTACGCATGAGAGAGCGCCACAGCCAGAGTGAGAGAAGGGAGAAGGAGAAGGAGAGCAAGGGGAGACGAGTTGATGACTTACGCACGGTTGCATTTTGTCACCTGTCGAGTGATAAGTGTAGAAGTATCTACACTCTGCACTCTTCAGTTTTCACCTAGCACCTCTTCTTTGTCTTTGCTAATATTTTCTGGTATTTAAGCTCTTTATTTTTGTCTAAAACATAATTTGCTAAATTGCATATTTCTGCAGTCATTTAAGTTAATTGCATTAGACTCGTTTGACATGTGGCTTATGTATCGATTATAATTCATAATTATAGGTGGAAAACTAAGAATATTAATAGTTTGAAATAAAGTAGAGACTGAGCTATAGAAACAGAAAATAGTCTTGTATTTAAACCTATAAAATCGACAAAGAGAATATGCTTAGACTTAAGTTTAGTTAACTTTGCCAAAGCTTATTAAATGTTATATTCTTATTTATAAGTTTACCAAAAATGCGTTTACTTTGTTATTTATAAAAGCTCATTAAAGCTTATATGTATATCGAGTAAGCTGCAAGTTAAAGCTCAACTAACTAGATGGGTAATCTGGACTGATAAAGCTTTCGTTGCATTGAGTAAAGCTTTAAATACGAAAGTAAAAAGCTAACTGAAGCTGCCAGCGATCTGAAGCTAAGCTTTAGCTGAAACTGCAAGTATATAGACAAGTATATAGACTTGCATGAAAGTTCATTAACTGAAATATTCATTAGCATAAATCTAAAGTAAATTACAGCTACATTTTAACTGTTTTCAGTTGTCTTAACACTGCAATCTTATTCTGCATCTCTTAGTCATAAAGTTTATGTCGCAAGCTGTAAATCAAAGAGAGCTCTTTACGTTTGAAAATTATTTTAATTGTTTAAAAGTTGGACCCTTAATACCAAAGCTCAATTAGCCAATTACCATTTGAACCGCCCATTTCCATAAGTCTACACTCTTGGCTTAAAGTGAAATTTTGTGTTTGTGGCATTAGATGCAGCTGCCAGGTAATATTTAAAGATAATTGGACAGCATTTGACTACTGTGCACAGTGGGCGTAGCTGGCATGTCAATTTTTGGTCATGTTTAAGACTTTGCCACAGACAGCTTTCAATGTAAATCACATTCAATGCAACAAAAAGTGGCAAGTTGAAGGGAACGAGGCGTCTACAAAGTTACTATGCACCAAAATGCAGTTGCAACTTTACATTTTTTTATAGCCCTGTTGCCAACGCCCCACGAAACTGCAGATAGTATGCGAGTGGCGCTGTGGCACTGTGGCAGGTTCGGGTGGCACACACACACACACATTCGGTCTGCTTCATAGCGCCGCAAGCAGTAACATTTTTTTGTTGTTTTTGTTGTTGCACGTTTGCAAAAAGTGCACTTGTCCTAAAGGGGGGAGATTCATTGTTAGAATCAGAAGAGAAAGGTATAGTATATAACACAGGGGGGTGGGGAGGGGGAGTGTCGAAGTAAACACAAAAAGAGAAAAATAGACAGAGTTCTCATCATATATTCATATCCATTTCATTTAAAAAAGTTTCGTTTAATGTGTTTACTTATGGAATCATATTTGTATGTTACTCTAAAGTTTTCATACTTTTATTATCTATAATTTAAGCAAACTATATTAGAAATTTTATGTAGATTAAAGTATATTATCATATAATTATTTAGAGTTTAATAATTTGCAATTGTTGGAGCTACAAAGTTTTAATTATATGCAAGCAAACCTACAAAATTAGTTACTTCATTGACTAATACAGTAATCAATTACTCCCTGTCGTTCTATATACCATCTCTATATAGACTACTCTCTATTCTATACTTAACTTTAAGCTCCACTTCCTACCTTTTTCCCCCATCAAAACCAATGCAAATGTATTACTTTATTAGCTAATTTAAATAGACAAATTACGTCTACTCTCAAGCCTTGGGCTAATGTCATCATCATGATATTTGATGTTATATTTATTTGCCCCAAAAAACCTCAGCCAGACCCTACCAAATGGCTAGTCCTTCCAGCTCTATTATATCCAGCTCATATATCAAAGTCATGACAGAAACCTTTGCCTCAGCAACATACACACAATCCTTTGCCTCCGAAAACCAAAGCTGAAAAATATTTTAATGTCCTTATTTGCTGGTCCGTTAAACACGCTACCTTGGTATTTTTAAATTAAAGGGTATGAAAAGTGTAAAATAAATTTACAGAAATATATATAACACGAATAAATAGGAGATAACAAAATAAATTAAATAAATAATACCAGATAATGTTATATTATAAATTATACACAAATATTGTATTGAATCAATCGAATGTAATTAATTCAATTAATTTGAGAGCGCATATTAAGTGGATATCCATCTACGATAGATCGTAGGGAGTCAAAGCATTATTCTGGATTATATATCAAACTTCTACTATAGCGCATTCCATAGTCGTACACTTTCGTCTCTCGCTTTCGCATTCATTTTTTGTTTTCACTAAGTTGAGAGTACAATTTTTTTATTGCGTAGCAACCGACAACATGTGAAAACAACTGAAAAATCTACACCCTCAATCTGTTGCCTCCTCCCTCATCGCGTTCCTCGCTGCCACACAATCAACCCTTGCCAGCGCAAGAAAATTCGCGTTGAGATCGACACAAAGTGCAGTGGCTCACGTGGCGTATGAATGCGATTGCAAGCATGTTACGCATACGACGCTGTTGCCCGGCTGCTGGTTTTTGATAGGCTGTGTGTTCACATGCATTGGGCAGTCTGTTGTTGTTTTATTTTGAAAAACAATAAGAAACGCTTAAGTTTTTCTACCATTTGTATTTTGAGGCGTGGTGGGCGTGGCAATGCTATTATATGTATATGAACAAAAATGTCGAGTGGGATACACTGGAAATAAGTTATTTTTGATGCCGAAATATTGAGAAAAATATGGAATAACTATAGTAAAATTGTACAGGGCTGTATCTGAAAATATCTGTATAAAATAATAATAATATAATAGAGCACAATTTATAAATCTATTTTTATGCCTGGCAACAATTATATATTTATACTGATCACATTCTATTATAATTATATTATATAATTTAAGACATTCCCTAACAATAATCTTTTGAAAACTGATGCAACTTGAACAGCCTATAAAATCTACTTTGAAATGTGTAAAAGTCAAATCTATTTCAACATAAAAACATATAAAAAGTCAACACTTAGTTTAGAGCTATACAAATAGGTTTAGCAATTAAAATTGTATACTCCACAAGTTGCAAGGAACTTTATACGGACGCTTGGCTGACATTTCTATTGGAGCTCTAATTAAGCACTCTCTTAGTCAACAAACAGTGAAATACGTACTCAAAGCTGGATATGTGTATGAATACGTATATGTATATGTATCTAGCTAGTAGATACAAAACAAACTCAACTATGTGTAGATAGCAAATCTGTGACACAATGTGAATGGGATGCAAGTGAAAGTCATGAAAGACAACGTAGTACGACGTGTAGAATGGCAAACACACAAAAGCGAAAATATGCGCGATATGCAGGCAACAGGAAGCTAGACAGACATAGAGACGGCCATAACGGGTAAACCTCCCTTCTTGGCATTCTAAACCATCCCCAACAACCTCCCTCCAACCATGCTGAACAGTACAGTAAACCTCAAGTGGGTGGTTTTTTGGGTGGCATCATTTAGTTCGTTGCCGTTCGTTGGCCTTGGCTCTGCGAGTTCTTTCCACTTGACAATCCTCTCCAAATCCCTGCAAGAAATATCCCACACAGGGGAGGCAAACCGTTGATAGGGGAGATAAATAATAAGAGGATAGAGGTAAATAGATAGAGCACATACTAGATTGTAGCTGCAACTGTCAATGCAACCAGCTGGCCGGACATTAGCTTAGCTTTTTTATACCCCTGATATAATCGTCAGGTATTCGTTTCGTTTTGGAGCCCGGGGGGAAAAAGGACTCGAATTGCCTTTGAAGTACCCAAAAAGTCCAGTCAGAGAAATGAGTTGACACATGTGCTGCAGGGGCTAAAATTGAAACCTCTTTCCTGTCGTGTCTGTTGCTGTCCTTCGTAATTAGTCAGGATAAACATTAAAGAGATGGGCATATTCAAAAATGATTTGCTTTAAATCTAAAATGGATGGGGAAGTAAAGTATAGAGTGAAAAGTGAGACATGAGACATTAGATATGTTAGAAATAGAATCGGAATAGACAGAATATAAATATTGACAGATGGAGTTCGATTTGTAGGATCTACTCTAAGTTACTCGAGGATTACTGACTACAAGTTCCACTCATTTAAGTCTAAGTATCTGGATAATAAGCTAACATATTATAATAATCAAAGAGGAATTAACCAAATAATAGTGCTTAATATCTGACTACTTTAAAATGATTCGGCAACACAAAAATCCAATTGCCAGTTGAATATAATATAAAAAAGACAGACAACGAATAAAGGACACAAAACTCACATAAGAAAGAACTTCAGAGCTAACAAGATTCTATAATGAAATAGATAATATATCAAATACTAATAAAATCCGCTTTTTAATTAGAAATTCTTTCCCTAGAGAACTTAGATATGTTTAAACTTAATTTCCCATCTTCCCTTTTTGTCAACCCAATTCAGTTTGTCAATGCAAGCGAATCAGATGGGAAACCTTCACTGGAATAAAAAAGACCATGTTACAATCTTTTCTGATATTATAGACAACAAAAAAACAGAGCGTCTCTTTTCCCTGCCCCCCCCTTTGCCATTGCATTTAGCTGTGGGTAATGATATGTCACGTTTGCTCTAGACTCCGTTTGTTAGTAGTTGCATTCAATGACACTGCAACAAACACAACAACAAACACAACAACAACAAGAAAATGAGAAAAATGAAAATTGCGCAGCAGCTGCAATAAAATTAACGAAATGGCATGGAAAAGAATGCAGCCAAAAAAAAGAGGAACAGCATAAAAAGATGAGAGAGAGAGAGAGAGACAGAGATAAAAGACACAAAAAAAAAGGAAAAGCTAAAATGTGCAATTTCTGTGCGGTTCGTTGGATGCGTCGCTTTTTGGGTGGGTGATGAGGTGGTTCGTTTTTTGTGTGCGATGGTGCGACGGTGCGATTGGTGGTGCAGCTGCTGTTGCCAAGTGCACACGCAGCGCAAATAAAAAACGAAACGACCACATGGCAGAGGCAGAGACAGAGGCAGAAGAAGAAGAAGTAGTAGTCGAAAAAATGTAAATTAAAGTTGTCATTAATGACACACGTAAAACCAACCCATAGCTATCCAGCTGAAGTCTTAAGCAAGTGGTGTCAAACGGTATAAGCCAGAGAGTGTCCAAGGAAAACTCAATTAATGCCAGCAACACATTACTTTTGCCGTAGTTGGTAAGGCAATAAATCACTGACTAGTGAAATGTGCGCTTCAGTTTGCATTCCATTAGCATGTAAAAACTATAGTTGAAGCATATCCGAATGAAAAATAAAGCTTTCATCTGTTATATCTTAGTTTCAGTGTTTATCTAAAGAATCTAAGGACTATACTATAGTCTATATATTGTCTAGAAATTAGATTCTCTCTAAAAAATCATTACAAAGTGAAGAAGTTATACAAAAAACAAAGATATATAGTTTACAAGTAGCGTCTTTATTTGTTTATAGTCTTAAGAATAATTAATAATTATATCTTTGGGGGAAAATACAAATGTTTATAGTTTATGTGAGTTTACTCTATGTATACACTGCCAAAAGCATGTGCATTTCTTCAGGTTTTTCATGTGCTCATAAGCTCTTCAGGGTGGCACAGACACATACGCATTTGCGGAGAAATATAATTGCGCTCGTTTGTGGGGGAAGTGGTGGTAGTCAACCTATTTAAAATTGCAGCTACTTGCAGTGCATGGGCGGGGAAGGGGGGCGGGCAGTGCCACAAACTCATTGCAGACAGTCAGTCTCTTTCACACATACAGAGACCACACTCGACGTTCAGCAATGTCAAAAGGATGCTGACTGACCAACCCCTTCCAGGCACTACGCCCCTGACTCTTCCCCTGTCACAGGCACTGATGCTGCTGCTGCTTCTGCTGCCATTTGCTGTTAAAAATGTGTGGCGTCAACTGTACTTTTATGTACATAAATACACACAGACACACACACACACACGTAATTCATTTCATTCTCTCGCACATTTTTATATACGAAATTTTATTTCAATTCATTTAAAATATGTGTAATGCTACCTTTTTTTCTGTTTCTGTTTTTGTTTTGTTTTTTTTTTTTTTGGGGGGGCGCGCTCATCCTGTCGACTTTTGTGCTTCGATTTTCAATTGCCAGCCGCAACAGCAGCCTATCCACCTCCCCCCCCCACCCTCCAACTGACACACCCTTACCAACAATCCATTGACCATCAGGCGGCAACCCATTTGCCCACTGGCATTTTCTTCTTTCAGCTCCAACCAAAAAAAAAATAACAGCCAAGTGGAAGGAGGAGGCTTTTGGGAGTCATTGAGAGTTTGGGGAAGTCATTGTGGAATTCAGGGTTGGGTGGCATTTCAGCCCTCGTTGCTGCCGTTGCTTTTGGGTGTCCGCGCAATTTTTTCAATAATTAATTTTTTGCGCGTAAATGCAATTTGCATGTAGATGAGACACACACACACACACACTCACACACATGTATGTGTATATAGACGTCATATATGAGAGATCCTTTATATACATATAATGTGAGGGGCGCACTTTTTATTGCATACTTTTTGGCGCGCATTCTTGCCATCTCCTTTCCACGCCACATACTACTACATTGACCACATGCTCTATCTCGCTTCCGCATTTTTTGGGTATGTTTTGTCAGTCTGTACTTTTTGCTATCGAGCAATTTCTATTTAATTACGTAAAGTGCAGTTAAAATTGAAGAGAATTTCAGGGAATTATCATAACAATGGCATTATTAAGTCAAATACATGAGTATTTAGTATATAATATGTATTCATATAAGTCTATCATAATTATATATTTTTGGCATTTACTGCGCATAAAACTATTGAAAAGTTTATAGCTAAAGTTTTGCAGCTCTTAA